>JACDIX010000010.1:0-108200 GCA_019843635.1 Fusarium siculi
AAGTAAGGATAAAAAAGAAAAAAGAGAATGCCCTATCTAGTTAGCAATAAGGTCTTATCTATATATATCTTATTAAGCTAACTATATCTATATTATAAAAAGCAGTCCTATACGCTTTATTATATAAATGTCTATATTCCCTTCTTTATCTAGAGGAAAGCATAGATATATTCTATATACAATATAGCATAGCATTCCCAAATCAGTAACTAAACTCATCTATTGAATTTATAGCTAGATTCAACTCTAGGCAATAGTGCGGGTTAGGCTTATTGAGGTAAAGAAGTGTTATTAATAGCTGGTGAGCCAAGTTCTATCTAGTGCTAAATGAATGTGTATATATACTTGGGATGGCTCACGGGGCGTGAGCCGGGCTCGTGGTGAGTCGTGAGTCAGATCGTGAGTTCGTGAGTCGGGCTCGCTGGGTTTCGTGAGTCGATGCGTGAGTCTGGCATGGGCTCATGATAGCAGCTTGTTGGTGTGACGTGAGCCGTATGCTGATTGGTGAAAAATTGGTGGGGCCTAAGTGACGTAAGCGTCTTCCCAGATATGTCGTAACAATACTCCGTAGTCATTTAACATCTTGCCTTTGAAATATGCATCTCACTGTTCTATAGGGCTATAAATAAAAGATAAATGCTCGGGTCATTATGATAATAAAGCTATAGCTATTTTTAACAGGGATTAATAGCTTGTATACAGTGTGTGTACTGTACAGTGACCTAGACATCTGCATTATTTGCTAGCAGATTGAGGTACTGTTCATGCAAATAGAGGTTTTTGTTCGTACAAATAGTAGAACTCCTTCAAAAAGGACGTCTATGAGAAATTTAGCTGATCTGCGAAAAGAGTGCCGCTTTTACAGCCTAATTAGGCAGACGGTATAGCAGTAAGAGTGGCAGTAACTAATTAGGAAGGCGGTCACAGCTTACATCAGTCTCTAAGATGTATTTGTGGGGCCCTCATAATCAAAGCCAAATTCTCGCCGATCAGGGCCTTAGAACAGCTAATGTGATAGTCATCTAAACTGCGTGAAGACTAGTTCGAGAACCATGCTAATGATGGGACTCTATAGCTGACACTAAATACTGTCCCCAGGGCACTCCTATTTATGAATGAGGTATTAGTGTAGCTATGTAGATACGTTATCCATGTCGCATTGAGTGCTATACTTGTTCCAAGTCATATGTCTTTAATCTATTTTGATCACGGCCACATTGCGTTCTGGCTCTCGGCCGGGTGGCTTTTCCCTGTCAGATTACTTTATAAATATCTTACAACAAGGTCACTAGGAAAGATATGGGAGTTCATGTATTTAATATAGTTATAATTCGCGCAATGCATTTAATATCAGAGGATTCAGAATCCTTGAACTGCTAAATGAGAAAATTTCAAGGATGTCAAAAAGGTGATCCAGCTTCGCACGGTAAGGCTACCCGAGTGGCTTACAAAGTCAAGGATGGATTGACTCAACGACATAGGACGTATAACTCAAGCATCACGGTCATACCGAGTATCGTATGGCTTGGCACTAAAACCAAATCCACTAGCTCAGACAAGAACAAGATCCGAAGATCATATTCTTTACCGCAGTCTCCAAGCTGCCTGGCTCCGGAAATTTTCAATCAAAGATATCGATTTGGTCACAGACATGCTCAAGAATGTAGTAGAAAATAAAGCGGATACGTATTATCTTCTGGTCGCTCGAATGCTTACCGCTGTATTCTGCGATGAGGAATCAGCCCAATGTGTTCTACAGAAACTACCAACAATGATGAGAACAGCTCTCAGACACATTCTTCTGAACAACTGGTGTGGAAAAGAAACACGGATCTTTGTGGAATATCCAAACAGTGGGCAGAAGGATTGCGTGTCTTGTTGGAAGCAGCGACTACAGCTCTATCGTGGAATTGAGAAAGGAATATTGGAGTTCGACATTGAATATAACAAGGACTTTCTCCAATTCTTAGATCCCCTCCCTAGTTTGCATAACTTAAGTTTTGCGGACTATATAAGATCTTGGATGGATATCTGGGCCAAGGTTCAACACCAGGGTCACAAAGCTTTCGTGAACTACTTCGACCCCTGGAGGGTGTTGGCTACCAATGTGTTTCAACTGACCCATCTGCCGCGAGAAGAAATCAAGTTTCTTTATCCTATTGTAAAGGAGTGTTTGACCCGGCTGACATTGCATTGTAAAGATCTTAAGAGCTCGATGGAAAGAATGAACCAGGAAGCAGAAGATGTAAGAATGACATCACAAGAGCAAAAGGCGAGTTTAGAAAGACTGAAAGAAGAAACGCATCACTATACCACGGAATTTCAAGACTTGCTGGAACGTTTTGACTCCAACATCAATATCGAAAGGCAAGCGGCCACCACCAGGCCTGGAACATCCACAGCAATTTCAAAAGCTCAAAGTGGAAAAGATGATGCGGACGAAGAGAAGGAGGAATTGGGGATGAAGCCCACGAACCTGCAACGCCAAATGCATGGACTGATGGAGGGCATCAGGGAAAGGTTTGAAAAATACCAAGTACAGATTCAGAGTGCGCACGACGATATAGGTGATCTGAAAGCGGTGATAGCCGAAAGAAATCAGAAAATTGGCGATCTCGAAACGCAACTTAGGGAAAAGGATGGCATGTTGTCACAAGCAAACGAAGATCTAGCGCATATCACAGAGAGCCTAAAAAAGCGCCAAGAGAAGATCGAGGAGCTGAATGAAATACTAGAAAGTAGGGGAAGTGATAGCACAGTTTCATGGGAACCGGAGTCAAACCGACAGGCTGAAATACATATGGAACATTCAGGACCTTTCCTTACGGACGATAAAACCAGAGCACAGAGGGTCGAGGGGTTACAGAGGAGTCTAGAAGACGCAGAGGTAAAGATTCAGCTTCTACAAGGAAGTAACAAACTCCTGAGTGAGGAAATGGGGGCTCTGGTCACAGAGGGCGGGTCACCACAGCATGACATAGACGTGTCAGTCCTCCCTATTAGCCCAGCAAAGAACACTAATCAATCGAAAATTTTGGATGACGGAGAAAAGGGTCAATATAGAGGTGATAGTAGCAAAAATGATTTAGAATGTCCTGTTAAATCACAGGGGCTCGTAGAGTCCTATGTGGAAATCCAGAATATGAAAGATAAGATGGCGGAAAAAAACTTACTGATTGAGAATTTGAAATCAGATCTTCATGAAGTTAATAAACGTTGTGCAAAACAGTGCTTAGAACACGGATCAATACGAGCAGAACGGGACACCTTGCAGTTGACATTGCTCAAGGTACAGGAAGCTATGAAAAGTCACAAGGGAGACCGAACTACGTTGGAGGGCGAACGCGATCAACTTGTGACCTGGATAGAGAACCAGGTCACGCAACGCCGCATTGCAGAAGATAATTTGAGTGCCTTAGAATCCCAGCATCAGGTACTAGGGGAAGAGCTTGAGCAGGCGATCGAGCAGGGAAAACGACAGGTCCAGGACTTAAGAAAGGAAGCAGTCGATCGTTCAAGAGTACAAGAGGAAAGGGACAGGCTGGAGTTGATTTTATGCAAACTAAAGGAACATACCCACACACACGCGGGGGGGGAAACTACCTTCGACAATGAATATACTCAACTAGTAGAATGGACAAAATAGCAGGCCGCGCATCAACGCGCGGCAAAGGAAGCTCTGAAAACTTGTCAAGCCCAGCGGGATAGGCAGTCCTCAAAGGTGACCGAACTGTCCTCGAAACTAGAGATGGCCATGACGTATATTCAAAACATCCATCAGATCCCAAAGCCAGCAAAAAAGATTATAGAGCAGCCCGGAGAAACTGGGTTGTCGAACGACAATGTGACCGAGTTGGAAAGAGACCAAAATGCCTGGAATAATGACATTACAGAGCAACTCATTGAGGCTAAGAACTCAGAAGGTGGGAAAGAGGCCCTACAAGGAGTACTACAGCGGCGCCGACGTTATGTCAGCACGTCCAACAATGAAGTACCAATTACAAATGCCGTAATCGAGAATAGAAAGACCGTCTCCGAAAACACCTACAGAAAGAGAATATTAGATTCAGATACCAGCGTCACCACGCTGACCACTCAAATAGAAAAGGTAATAGGCCTTTTCTTGGAGAAAGATAATCGTGAGGCTGAAATACTGAGAAACGAAAACCAAATACTACAGATGGGACTGAGAAATCTTGAAAGTCGACTGGATGACTACACGAATCTATTGAGTTACGAGCCGGTTCGCTCTTTACCCGACATTCTGCGCTTCACTGCGACGCGGGGCAACAGGAACGCCCAGGGACGTAATATAGAGAAGCTAGACCTTCTGATAAAACGTTTGAGCGATGTAATGACAGACGCCCGGCTCGGCACGCATGAATCGAGAGTAGAGGTCAATTGGGAACCTGATAATACACAAGGTGCTAAGATCATAGGCGGCGTGAAGAACGATAAGATGCCACCTCCGCGGCTTTGTGGGCTGACCGACTGTCTTTCAAAATCACACTCTGGAAGTACAAATTCCCCGCCGTCACCTGTAGGCCCCACAACCAAGTCAGTTTGCACCCAAACCATTAATGTAGCCAACAGGAGTTGTGCTGGTACGGCAGATAGAACAATGCCATCTAGTGACGCAGAACGTCCGACAAAGGTCTTCAAGAAGAAACGCAAGCCAATAGCAACGACAGCGGGAAATGGAAATGGTTCTAGAAGAACATTACGGTCTAGAACAAACCTTATGAAAGATAAACCGAAGGCGCCCGGCCCTATCACTATAAGATTCAAAACGCAAATACCATGAAGCCTATATGAAGTATTATCAATACGGGTGTCCCAGAACCAGCAATTTAGGAAGGTAAAAGCAAAAGGTGATAAACCGAATAGATCATTTTGGACTTGGAGAAGTCAAAATGAAGAGAAAGGTACCTTAAGCTCCTTTTTCAATTCGCATGAAAGCTGTGCTCACATCAAGGACCAGGGCTCACCTATGAAAGTCATAACCGGGCTTTGCAAAAGAGTCAATAACACAATCGCGATAAGTAAGACGATGCACTAAATTATGGCTGTCACACATCTCTCTTATCGCGGCAGATTGGCATCGACCTTGCTGGCCTTCCTTATGACGTCCAGGAATGGACGCTACAGCACCGTTTCGAGAGTGTCAGAATCGAGGGCAGTGAATTATTATGGCTAGAATCGTGGGATATGCTTTTAGCATGACATAGACATCGAAAAATTGGTAGTTATTAAATATTCCTTCCTCTTCCGTTTGTATAATCAAGGATAGCGGTGCCTTTTATCAATATTTGACTAGACTACCTATGAGCTTATCAAAGGGAAGTGGGGCTGCTCTCTTTTTAGCTCTTCTTAGCCCTTCTTTGTGCGAAGGTGGTCATCAAGAGAGGGACAAATAGATCAAAAGCCATGAGCCTAAGGTTTCCTAACGGGCAGGACTTTCTAGCTAGCTGTCATGAAGTGTTCATATCTTTACCATGTCTAAACCTTTTCTTCTGGTAGACATTACCGGCGGAAGCATCAAGGCCACTCACCTATGTATTTTAGTTCATGGCGTAAGCATCATCTCTTGATGATCAAGCGTTCTATATCATACAGTGCTCACCATAGCAATAGCTTTGGGGAAACCCAAGTCATATGCGCAATGTTGCTAAGGCTTTACGTGACGAACATTCTGAAGACGAATTATATATCCTCCCTGCTGAGAAGAATCGCGGCAACTTGACATACGATGGCATTGAGCTTGGCGGTGAGCGCACCTGTGCAGAGGTCGAAGAAAAGCTGTGCAGCATTAAAGAGCAAGGAGGCAAGATTACCAAGTTGAGTATCGTGGGATATTCGCTCGGTGGACTAGTTTCGCGATATGCGGTTGGTTTGCTCTATGCGAAGGGAATTCTCAATGATATCGAATGCATGGTAAGTCGTCCCAGCAATAAGGGAAGAGATTGAATGAACCGACAATTCTGTCAGAACTTCACCACACTTGCATCCCCCCATCTCGGAGTGAGAACGCCATGTAAAGGATGGCTCAATAACGCCTAGAATGTCCTCGGCGCCCGAACGCTATCGATGTCCGGTCGCCAACTTTTCACCATCGATAGATTCCGCGACACCAACCGACCACTTCTCGCCGTGCTCGCCGATCCGGACTCTATCTTCATGTCTGGTCTCAAGAAGTTTAAACGCCGCACTGTACACAAACATTATCAACGATCGAAGCGTGCTACACTACACATCCGTCGTTCCGAAATATGATCCTTATACAGACCTTAGGAAGGTCAATCTCAACTACCTCAAGGGATACGAGAGTCTGATTCTTGACCCGGCCATCCCATTGTGCTCCAACCGAAACTTCCACAAGACACCCTATTGATTGACTACGAAGCTCTCAAGAGGTGCGTGAAGAGCATCCCGATTATAGCAACAGTTGTTGTCATAATTCCTATTGGACTTTTGGTCTTCCTCAGCTACTCTGCCATCCAAACAGTCCAAAGTGCCAATCGAATCAAGGCCCATGAGTCAGGGGAGGACGGGTTGAAGATAGAGGTATATCGTATCCCCCGAAGGATTACGGAGATTCTAGAAGAAGTCGAAGAAGCTCACGAGGTACTCAACAGCTCACAGAAGCATCAATACTTGTAAGCTTCAGATTCAGATGATAATCTGGCCTATGCTGTTGAGGACTGCAAGCTGCTGGAGAAAGAGCGCAGAATAGTGACTCCAGGACAGCCTACGCTTGCACTGACTCCTGATCAGTTCGAGATGATTGAAAGCTTGGATGCTGCTGGATGGCGTAAGTTTCCTGTTCACATCTAGAAGCACCGACATAGCCATGCTGCTATTGTCGTGCGTATAGACAAGGAGAGTTTCACTGAGGGCTGGGTTGTTTTGAAGCACTTTGCTGGGTAAAAAGGCGACAAGACCTCGAAGCCAAGGAAATAAATGACAAAGGGACGTATCAAGTGAATGCTCATATAGGATTATGCATAATAAGCGTCATCCATGCCTCGCGGTTTAAATGCGAGGTGAAATGATACGTGAAAGCCGGTTATTCCATGCCGTCTCTGAACAGTTCTACCCAATTTTTAATAACTCATAACAAAATCGAAGACTTAACCACCAGTCTTATATACAACACTGAAGATCTGAAGGATATCATTGCCCAGGAAGTTCTTAGGAAATTAAGTCTCAACCATAACCGGAATAAGTCCTTTTTTGTACCGACATTGGCGATGGCGATGTATTCCGAGACGAAGAACACCATTCTTGTCACTGGAGCTACAGGATTTCTAGGCAAGGTAGTTGTCGAAGAACTTCTCAGGCTTCGCGACAAGCACGCCACCAGTCAAGTTGTACTTCTCTTGCGAAAAAAGGACCCTTTAGATGCCCAGGCACGATTTGAGCAGCATGTCGCACCTTCACCATGTTTTGCCTCGTTACCCAAAGATTGGAAACGGTCCATTCGTGTCATAGAAGGAGATTTATCTAGCCCCAACTGTGGCCTCCAGGCCGGTGAATATGAGCTGGTTTGCCAAACGACCACTCACATCATCCATACTGCCGCCTGTATCAAATTCGACAGCACAGTCCCGGAGGCTATTTCGTCGAATATAGACAGCTCCTGCCATGTCCTTGATCTCGCCAGGAAGTGCGTCAATCTCCAGCGGCTTGTCATCACGAGCACCGCCTACGTGACCCCACCTCAACAAGGTCCCATTTACGAGAGGCTGGTAGAGCTACCTTGCCCAGCTAGTCAAATCGTCTCAGGATTGAGACGTGGGATTATTGGAAAGGAGGAAGCCATCGCCGCTACCGGCCATCCAAACATCTACAGCCTATCAAAGTGCTTGGCTGAACACCTGATCTCCGAGACAAGGGGATCGCTTCCGATCACCATCGTTCGACCAAGTATCATTTGCGCTGCGATAGAGAACCCATCACCTGGCTGGATAGACAGCCGGGCCGCATTCGGAGGCCTGGCTCTGGGCTTCGCTACTGGTTCCCTTCGAGTTCTTCACGGGCGACCAGAAGCCAAGCTTGATATCGTACCTGTCGACTTAGTCGCTAGTTGTCTCATTTACGAGACGTTCCGCAGGGACATCGGAAGTCTCGATGAACGTAACTTACGTATTGTCTTTTCCGTGGCAACGAAGGAGAAGTCCATCACGCTGGGAGATGCGTGCAAAATGCTGGAGCAATACTTTGGCGGCCGTTTCAGATATATTGGTCCTCAGGGACCTATTTTGGACCTCTACCAGCTCTTTCACCAGTACATACCTTCACGTATCTACGCAACAATGTGCCGCATCAAGGGAAACGAAACAGGAGAAACACAAGCCCAGAAAACATGGAAGGTTGTTCATGGTATGAATAATGTTTTCAAGCCGTATACGAATCATACACATGATTTCCGACCTAAAGGGTCAAGTATTGATTTCGACCCTGCAAAATACATGAATCTCATTTGCCAGGGCGTGCATACGAACCTTATGGACTCGAAGCTCTGAGACCAAGAGTATAGCTTTGGGAACCGCAATAGAATTAACAAATGCAATCGATATGCTGTGAGCATTTGATATCTGGATATGGCATCAGAGCCCCAATGTCTTATATATTGAGCACAGACTTCCATCCTCATCAAAGGACCAAGGGATGGGGAAGCAAAGTATAGCTAAGAAATACGCCAGGGATTTTATATTCTGTTAAAACCGTAAAGTGGCAAACGGAAAGGTGTACCGGTGCGACACTCACTTCAGCAACTGTGACGAACACTAATTACCACTCCTACGCAACCTACATCAAGTAGAAGATCTACGTCTTCCCTGTCCACCAAAGATTTCAGCAATCTATTGGCTAGTGGATTGAGCGATGTTCTAACATTTGGAACATGGAGAACATCTGTAAAGGCTTCTGCTACTCACAAATCCGACACCGAGTTAACAACGGAGAAGAAAACTGCCCTTCAATCGGCTGTCTCAGAGACGACCACGGTTGGCATCACTACAACTGATTGGAAGAGGGTGGTTTCAAGGATGCAAGAGTTCCTTACAGTTGCTCAACGGCCGGAGACTTCATTTGTAGAGGAGCCCATTGAGTCAATAGTTGTGCTCACTTTCGCAGTGACCAGTGTGTCGTCCGAAGTCATTACAGAAGTCTGAGCTCGTCAGAAGACTCCGTCGAGGTCGGGATGTGCAGAGCACAATGACCTACGCAGCCGTAGTGATTACGATCCTCAAGTTGTGGAAAGGTCTTCGGTTGGAACGTTTTTTTTTGTCGAGAGCTGAATGGCTCATGGAAGTTAGTGACTGACGTGCGATACATGAGTACTCTCTTGATCAGCCACAATATAAGTATAAACGGCTTGACTATATAGGTTGGGACGCGAAATCATTCTATACAGATACTGTTGGTACGGATGTAATGATGAAAAAGAAGTAGACATGTAATTCCAAGCTGTTTGACTTATCTAAGGGTACGCACTAGTGTTAGGGAAATTCAGGGAGCTGCACATAGACCCAACAAGCGCAGCCGGTTGCTGAGTGTCCCCTCGACTAAGGAGATGTTAGAAAAGGTGAATTTCAGTAAATAATACATTTGGAATAGCCATCTAAGCGGACCTTTGAAGCTACACGAATGGTCACTGTCACATGGTAGATATCTTAGCTGAGAAAAGATACAATATATAGCCTTTTTCCCAGATTGGGGTAAATGCGGCGTTATAGATATCTCTATCATCATATCATACCTCGGGTTTTCTAAGTCGTTTCAAATGTTGTTCGCCGTTTATAAGGCTAGGAAGCCTGGTCATTGCCATAGTCCACCCCCATCTGCGAGCAGGAAGGTAATATCGGGTTTGAAACGACTGGAAGATATATAAATATAGAAAATGGCGAGGTGCTGCTGTCTTTTTTGCTCGGGTGATCAATTAAAATGACCATTTCTATCAGATTTGTATCTGCACAGGAGAATTCAGTCGCGCTGGTTGCTCAAAAGTAACAATGAAGGCAATCAATGAGGATTAATGGTAGTACAAATATCATCATTATCCCAAAAGAAGATAAAAATAGAGTGTAATATCGATGGGCGCTGTTTGCAGCAACATGGTAGTTAAAAACACTATTTAGAAACCCAAGCCAGGTATTTTACAAAGGACGAAAATTGCAAATACGCCTACAGCATTTTACTCGGATTCTACAATGAAATACTTGATGTCGCTATTCAACAGAACCTCCTGCGCTAGCCATTTATTAGTCACTGTTGAGTCTCCCACGCGAGACAGGATGCCCTTGCAAGTTGCCTCTACCGAAACAACGCCCTATCAGGATATATCAGAACCAAAATTTCTCTGCCTAGTGTGCCAAAGGCGCCGATCAAGCAGGCACCAACCATATACTAGAGATATCTTAGATCGATTAATTTGTTCCAGGCATAGGTGTCTTAAAGTAAAGCTCACGCTTTATGAGGAACTCGGCAAGTCCAATGGCTCAAACAACGATAGTGACTTATCCCACAGACGCCAGCCATACGGGATTCAAGAGCTGCCAACGTACAATGTGGCGGGCTGCTCAAAGGATAAAATAGCAGAGCTTGCGGCAGATTCCGCGATTGGCAGTCGTGTCTTATGGGCTGATATGATGGAAGACAAAGCCCCTGTCGTCAACCAGAACTCTAAACCCCGGAGTGGGCGTTACGTAACCCATTAGGTCAGAAGATCTATTTATGCGATGTGTAACTGCAAGACGCACCAGCACATTGCATCTTAATTGCTGACTGCCAAAGAACGACAGCCGTTTTCTTTCACCTCTGCTGCGTCTAAAGGAAGTAGTAGTAGGCTATAGAGAGTGACTATAGCTTGTCGATGACTCGAGGTCTGGCTATTACTTCCAAACTTCTTCCACTACCTCAATCTCATTAGGAAACGTTTTTTTCCAGGATGAGACAAAGATTGATGCAGATAATGCGACTTCTGATGCAGGAATTCAGACACAATTCATGCCCAGGGTTTTGAGCTTTGGCAGTCATGAGTCAACTAAACAAGCTCGTGGAAGCCAGGGATGAATTAGAGTTTAGCCAACGCGGTCACATGTATCATATCGACCTTAAGGAATCTCCAAGATACAGTCCAGCTCCCGGCTCAATAAAGAGGAAAGCATGGGGAGGTACAGAGATGTTAAGCAGTTGGTTGAAAGGACTATAGAGCGCCAGAAGTGAGTCAGACCGGTTAGATTGTTACCAAGAAAGTACCGTAGTGGCCTACGATTGGCGAGGGTGGGAAATGCAACACTGGATACCGGCGGTGACGTTCACAAGGCGGAATCAGAAGACCGAATCGTGTTGTACTCCTTTAGAGTTACCGCAAGGTTTTGAATGCAGAGAAATTCGCCTTTTTGGCTCATATGTATTGCAGAGTACACAGTTCTAGTAGGGACAATTCAAAAATGTCGGTTATGCATTTATTTGTATTCACTTGATCATATTTAATTACTCAGCAGAGTCCACTTGGGTATATTTCCATAGTGCTAAGAAGCTATGCGATTCGTCGATTTAGGTGCATATTCCATTGTCTCATCAGAATAAATCCTACACATACTTTAACGTTGAATCAAATTACCATTTCCTCATTACCGCAAGCTATAAGCCTCTTCGATAGTCGACGTGCGTTTAATCTATTTCGTAGTCCTGATCCACGCTGTCTTCATTGAGTTTAAGTGCAACCAGGGCACCCCGAAATAATCTTTAGTATGGATACCGCTAGCCTCTAAGGAAGGACATCTACTTGGGAAAGAATGGCGGAAGGTCAATTACTCTGAATAATGTTGGCCATCTGTAGGCGACCTTAGATCAACAAACTATCCTGTTACTGCTCTAATAACTTAACTTCTTCCTTTACATAAAGAAAATCACTCTTACAACGTCAGCCGGTGAAGATTTGCAGAAGTTGCACTGCCAGGCATACCAGTAGGTGTTGAGCCGAGATGGCCCTCCTATCTTCACAGATTACATATCTTACATATCTTACATAGCCTATACAGTTCTTTTGGTGACGGCAGTCTGTTGCAAAGCGACAGTAGCGGACTACCTTTAATTATTCATAGGCTATTTTATTTATATATAATACATAGTATAGAGCTGACATTTTAGCGTGCTTATCAAACTCGATAAATAATCACCCATCTATAGAACTGATTAAAACTACTCTTCCTGCTCTAATTTTAGACCTCTTTTAAGTTATTGGGATCTCGCTTTACTGTTCTTAAGTTGATGCGTTAGCTGTAGTCATAGTCATATCTTGCATCCGACTCATGCGTGATAATTCTTACTCTGAGTACTGAGAAAAGGGAGCTTAGCATCTAGTTAGCAAGATGTGGTAAACTATAGAATCTAATACAGATCCAAGATGAGCACAAAGGGTCATATCAATGTGAGAAGAAAGCCTGTGCATTTTATTTGTAAACAAAAGAAACCAATTCATAAAAGACACTGGCCTCCAAAGAAACTTAAAATATAAATCGGTAACAAAACCAGATTCTCCGACAGCAAAAGATAATGGAAGTTCAACAGGCATTACGCGATCTTATTGATACTATTCAGCTACTGCAGCGGAAGGCCACTTTTGCAGAGCGTTCGCTACTTCGGCTCACCGTGGAACTTTTGGAGTTATGCGCCTCCACTGAGCCTCAACCCTGCATGATAGAACTACTACAAGTCGAAATTGGCCAACAGAAGAGCTGGGCTACGGATTATCTGAATTCGCAGAAAAGCAACGAGAGAATGGCTCGATTGGCCGACGACTTCGTAAAACCCTTAGAAGATCACGAAAGACTGCTTTTTAGATACTGTCAAGAGACTTGGGAGGGGGCCAGGGCCATAGCACTCGTATTGGATGTTCCTCCGCTACGACCAACGTGGAAGGTCATGCACCACAGAGAAGCATCTTCATCTCTGAAAGGACGTAGGTCTAATAGGAGAACATATCATAGCGACAATCCGATATTATCAGAGGATCCAACAGAGAATCTCTGAAGGATCATTTCTAACTGTGGAAGATTCAATCGACAGTACCGGTGTTCAGGAATGACTGTAGCATCTTCGCGCTTCACTGTCCCGAAATGATCCCTTGAGGAACACTGAGTGGGAAATGGCGCCAGCGCTGACAATCCCTCGACTCCACCAGCCTCCGTTCTCTCATTCTGTCCGATCTTACATTACGAAGAACCTTATGAGTATAAATCATGGGATCGAGTCAGATAGCATAAGTACGTAAACAATCAAGATCGCTTTGTGAAAGATTCGGGCTTCCGCGACATGTACTAGGATAAGAAATGACAGACTGCCTTGCACGTGTGAAATAAGATCTGAAATAATGTCTTTTGATGTTTCCTGCGCACCTCAATATAGACCACGCAGACACCCAGGACTCCTTTATAAGAAGATGGAGAATGTTGCAGTTACATAGGAGGTAAAGGAAATCTGAGTAGGCACTGCATATCATAATGCCGCTTCCTACCAGTGGTAAGGGTTTTGAGCTGCTTATTATTCAGATTTGCTGCGGCATAATTGTCTATATCTCCGTCTGCCTACGGCTCTTGGCTCAGTATATCAACAGAAGAAGGCCATCACTTCATAGTAACACCATAAGAAGGAAGCTCTCACTGCATGATGTGCTTATGCATTTAGCCGTGGTATGTTTCTATACACAGGGACCTCCTAAGTGGCGGTTTCCTTTCTCGTTCACATTGATATATTTACATTTGAGATCCGTTGTCCTAATTGCACTTATAGTTATTCTATACAATTCAAGCTGTCATTGTGATTCGTGGTATCATCGACGGTGGTATCGGACAGCACGCAAATGACATCAACCAGGCAGAAATTATCATTGGTTTCCAAACCTGGTACTTCGGCGAACTCACCTATCCTATACTTTCATGTCTTACCAAGACCTCTATGATCTTTTTCTTACAACAAGCATACATCATCAAATCTCAACCAAGAGAAGCCACTAAAAGACGCTACATAGAATGGGTGTTCTACATCTGTCTCTGTACCATTTGGACTTCCTCGAACGTGTTTTTGTCTGCTAGTATCTTCCAATGCTCTCCCCCAACTTATTATTGGATGCAGTTTGAAAACCCTAGCAGAGAAGGGACATGCTCAAAGAGCATTGTACCAACTGTTGGTATAATTCTTAGTATAGTAACAGCCGCCGGCGATTGGGCGTTGGCTTCGGTACCTATAGTTGCCTTAACGAAAACGCAGATTCCTTGGCGAAAGAAAGCCACTATTCAAGCCCTGTCTAGTCTAGGCGTAGTGTTAATTTTTAATTCCTACCCATGTTCACCGAAACGGACGAGCCAAAATAATCATTCAACACAAAACTGATAGTATATGGGCACCATAGAGCTGGTATCTTTATGATCATACGCGTGCCACACATTCAGACTCTGGAGCTCACTGATGATTTTCTCTATGAGACCGTGTAAGATCTCTCCTTGCTTTGCGGCTACTACAAGAAGCTAAATCTCATATAGCGATGTTGCAAAGTGGACAGTTATAGAGGCTGCTGTAGGGATTGTTGCGACCTGTTTGCCGACCACTGGACCACTTCTGAGACTGGTGATACCTAGGCGAACCCCACCAGTCACCAGTCCCTTTCCAATGACGTCCTCTCACAGAGCCCACGCCGAGCGAGGGCGACGGCTGAATAAGAATATTCCTCGTGGAGAGATTCATGTTGAGAAGTCATTTTCACGCCATTCAAATTTGCAGAATGATACTGGTGATGCTGTGGATGTTAGGCAAGAATCTCGCTGGTAGGCATGCGGAAATCATCAAAATCATCTGCTACTTAAAACGTATAAATATTGCTTAGCCAAATCAGGCCTGAGATAGGATAGTCTGTTCTCGTAATCATTCTGCCATTCTCTGTGTCTTCCGATAAGTTACATTTTATTATTATTATATGGAAATATTGTTATTAGTCGTAACGTAAAAGGGGTTTGACCCACTTGAGGTCTATGCTAACAGCATTATCGCTATATGAAGGAACCCTTGACAGCAAAGCCCCACTAAGAGACCTTCTTTGGCAAGCTCTGTCACCAAATACAAACACATAGATAAGTAAGAAACAACATAGCGTTTGCTCCAGCAAACACTAGTATTAGCGGCTGGAGAGGTAGTAGAACGCTATGGGCTTACAAATATTTGTATTAAAGACGGAAAGGTAATGTAGGAAGATTCAATCCTAGTATATTTGTTAT
Organism: Fusarium siculi; assembly: GCA_019843635.1. Classification (NCBI taxonomy): domain Eukaryota; kingdom Fungi; phylum Ascomycota; class Sordariomycetes; order Hypocreales; family Nectriaceae; genus Fusarium; species Fusarium siculi. The sequence goes on from JACDIX010000010.1 coordinate 15,279, forward strand.
ATCACTCTATCTACAATGAGCCACTGGCTTGCCATATATGGCAAATCGAGACAATAACGCGCGTGCGGCCGAGTATAGAACCATAAGGGAGAGTTAGTAGTGTAAAACGGTTTTCTATTCTATAGTCTCTCGAAATGGATGTAGGGCTAAGGACTGATCAATCTATATTTGTCCATATTTCTGTTTTAAAATACTGCCCATGGGCGCATCAACTCATTGTAGTTGACTACTTAGACGACGGTAGAGTTGCGCTTCGAGAGTGAAGCACTTGGGAACTATCTTTACGGGAAATACAGGTACTAACATGGCAGCGAACATCGGCATCGCAGGCAACAGGTGGATGACCATTTCTGAGCAGTATGGCAGCCTGTCAATACGGCTGACGCCGCTACTCGCCGAGCGCCTTGACGTTATGCAGTCCACCGCAGGAATGGCCCTTCTTGTTGGATTACCATCTTCAGCTGACCTAGCAAAACATCTAGGCATAACATCATCAGCTGGAGATGTTCTTCTCGATGCAGACCCACGGTCGAAATTCCTTCGCGTCGCTTGTCCCACACTTCCTAGGCGTGTAAGTGCAGAAGACCACTGCCATGGCGACAATATTGAGTGGGCTAGGGGAGATGGGTTACAGCATTCTGAATCCCTTGCTACCATCTATAGCCGTCTTTTAGGCCCATTCTCTCATGTGGTCTGTGTATTCGTTTCGAGTTTCTCATCTACATTAGAACTTGGTAGTTTTCTGTCATCCTGGCTTCGATCTTCCTGGTCCAGAACGCAGATATTTTCGACTTCCCATTCGCCCGCAGCTTTACCGCGACTCATCGCTCTGACAGAGGGGAAGGCTTTACCCGGTAGCGGTTTCGCTGAAGGGCTTAAGTCATCACTGGAGGCTATCGTGATGGAGCAGACGGGCTTATCGCTCACGCGAGCCTTCTCCAACTTCACTGTCAAGGAGACTTTGACGGAAGTCAGCCTGCTTCGGCAACGTCAATATACAAAGATGACGGCTTTTCTCGAGAGCGAGTGCGCGGCGGCTCGGAAGGATTTTGAGCGCCTGAACATGCTTTATGACACACATAACTTGGTTGACCTATTCTCCAGAGCCTATCAGTGCCTAGTGTCCAATACTATTTTCAATCCAGTTATAGCTTCACGGGCATGGAATCCGATTCCGTCAAATGCAGTTCGGCAGATTGTAAAGTTTCTTTCTGATCATGAAGATAAAGAATTTCTACAAACGTTCGCGTTGCCATACCTAGTCTCTGCGATACGCGCAAACGCATATCCGGCGTCATCCCATCGTAAGTATTTGTTTCTGTTTCATCTCATCTTATCTTCTTAATGTAATGGTAGCACAACACCATCTTGATATACCTTCCCTATGTTGGTCTTACGTTGCGCAATACGCTGATTGTTGCTATTCTCAAGTATGGGAAAAGAGTGATACAAGGATGAGCGATCTTACACGTACACATGACGTATACGCCTATTTTAATGCATATATGAATATCCAGTAGCTAACGTTATTCCTCAGCTTTTGACTTTCCACTTATCTTCGACACCATCTACAAATCGACCTGGGACGACGCGGCACTTACAGCGTCCTTGACAGAAGAAATGTGCCTACTGTTTCAGCGTATGGTAAGACACTCGATGAATGGCATAGACGCAGAGGATACTACCAGCCCAGTGGAAAATGTGGAGTCTTTTAACGGAGGGAATGCTGCCAACTTTCTCAGTACCGTGACCAGCGTTGGCCCTTACCCCAATGACTATTCCATACAGGCAAAGAAGCAGAAGGTAACGGCGGGCCAAGGCAACGAAGAATATCACACGGTACAGATGGACATACAGATGAGCCCGCAAGAGCGGCGCCATCTTAATTATCTAGTCACCGTCCATGACAGGTGGCGGTCCCATAAAGTTCAAGACTACTGTCCTGTCTGCATTTTGCGGCGGCCGGAGTACGGGCTTCCCTGTGGCCATATGTATTGCGAACAGGATGTGAGACTTTTAGGAAGGAAGATAGGGCGTGAGACATACGCAGTGGACCAGTGCATCTGCTGCCAAACCCGCTTCACCGGAGTGATGTTCCGATTTCGACCTAAAACAAGAGGTATCAGGATTCTCGCACTCGATGGCGGTGGCGTAAGAGGTATCATGATACTGGAATGTCTACAACTATTGCAAACAAGACTTCGAAACTTCATCCCCGGAATGGATATCATTAAGGTATTTGATATTTGTGTTGGAACAAGCACAGGTAAGTTCCCGAGGACGTTGCATTTATGAATAGAGGCCGAGACACATTGAGAAGTTAGAGGAAGGGGTGGTGAATGGCGAATCTAGAGGCGTTTCGAGGTAGCACCTAGCAGCTAACATGGCCAATTAGGTGGAATATGTGTTTTGTCACTCGCTCATAAAGGTATTTCAATCAAGGAGGCTATCCAAGAGTTTACAGACCTTAGCAAGCGTGTTTTCGTTTCGCAGCCAGTTTGGGCAAGAACAGTGAATTTGATCGCGCGTGGATCAATATATGGTAGCCCTGCCATAGACGAGCCTCTCAAGAACCATTACGGCGAAAGCACACTATCCGACTATTCCCCGGCATCTGCTCGAGCTGCCAAGATTCTCGTCACAGTGACAGGAACACCGAGCGGGGATCACATCATGAGTAATTTTAACGGCGTTGGTCTCGATGACTCACACTGCAATTTTGAACAGGCGTTTTATCAACTTAGCGACCAAGAAAGGCAGAAAGCAATTCTTGCCTGGCAAGCGTGAGTCAACTCCATACTACATATATGCAGCCTTCGATGTTGTATCATTTTCTTTCCACTCCTAACTCACTTAACTGACACGAGATCTATTTTCAAAGCGCAAGGTGTACGGCTTCTGCACTCGGTGCGTTTCCTCCCTTCACTATCGACGGTGTCGGTACTTTCCAGGACGGTGCTATGTGGAGAAATAATCCATTGGGTGTGGGCCTGTCTCTACTCCCTTCTCTATCTTCTGGTCATTTACTACCCGACCTCGCGCTCTCGATTGGCACTGGTTGCAAAAAGAGGCTATATACGCGACACACAGGTTCGTCCACCGTCGCCCTTCCTTCGTCGGACCACCTTGAATCCCCTTTCCCGCGACTGGCCTGGTGGAGGAAGATTCCACCCATAGATTTAGCATACAGAGTCTGCACCTCATTTTGTGAAAGTATAGCAATGGACGGTGAAAAGTTCTACAGTCATTTGGTCTTTGAGGTCCTGAGGTCCGAAGTCGCTGATCGGTGCCGAAGGTTGAATGTAGAATTTCCCATGGGTCATCCTTCTCTGGACGACTCCGCATCACTACCACTACTAACTAAAAGTGCGAGAGAGCAATACCACTGTGACCATACCATTCAGGAGGTCCTATACCGCATAATATCAAGTTTCTTCCACTTCGAGATCCTTAGCCGGCCTATGCGACGGCGAACACATGTAAGCTTTTGTGGCCGTATCTTCTGCGAGATCCAGGCTAGCGATGGACTCGAACATTTCATCAAGGTTCTACGTGAATGTCAGGCTGAATTCTTAGTCAACGGCAAGTTCATAGCCCTGGAAAATATAGGAGATTGCGGCGCAGTAGAGTTCGAGTTACCTATCCGAGGAACAGTCACTGACATGCAGACGCAACTCGATATCTTCCTCTGCTGGAAAGTGGAGGGCAAACAATTGAAGGAGAGAATTAGCCGCTCTCCGTTCAGCCTCGATAATCTGATGGAGGCCCAAGGCTGGGACTTGCCCCAAAATCGGGCCCTCCGACCGCAGGTAGGACGTAGACGCAAACGTAGATTTGGCTGCCATACTACCTGGAAGCGAAGCAAGAAGGCCCGGCAGTAGGCCGGAAGGGATAGCAATAAGTCCCTCGATTACCATGGTGCCGTAGACGACCTGTTATCAATACTCGTCACCCAGGCAACAATACCGGCCGAGCCATGGAAGCCGCCGAAGGTAAAGCAATAGTACGCATGACTTGTTACATCTTGCGGCCCATGATGAAGAAGCCGAATCCGAGTTACAGCGCAAGAGAGTCCATGACCGGATCTCCGAGGATGCAGGGTGTTGGACCGTCGGGTGATGCGGTGTACCTGAGGCCACTAGCTGTGACTTTGTAGCGAAGGCTCGGCATGTTGAGCTGACGTCGAGAAACAAGAAGAGCGTATGTAGCACAAATTTTGAGTTCATATATCCCATATTAAAGCCTGCAACGGCCATTAGGAGGGTACTGTTATCCCCCCAAGAACCTCTTATACAATGCTTCGGCACAATCCAATATGAAAGGTCCCAAAGAATCAGTCATAGTAACCAGCCGCACCGTAAGCCAGGGCCACGTTCCGTATGCTACAGACATATAAGCAAACGTGTTGAATCACATCAGACCTCTGAAAAAGAATGACGGGAAGGATATCTGGCTCATGGGCGGTGTTCAGGTGTTCAGCTCGCAAGTGCCTACTTACCACAAAGAGTGGGGAGACCCGCTACGGCATTGACTCATACTCTCACCGACTGGCTGCTTCGAATACATGCGCTTCAAATGACCACAGGCGACCTTGGTGTTTCATGCTGCGTTGCACGTAGGGCTGAAGAATGGGGTATATAAGATTTGATCAGACGGTCTTCAGTAGCTAAATAAACCAGACTGTTTCTCTTGTTACACTTACCTGTCTAGCTTACAAAAATGCCATCAATTCTTCAGGTCTCGAATAGCCTCCACTACGGCTGCTGTTCAGTAGCTGTAGTGTTCGTTTCGATTGTTAATTTCCTCAACGCTGCTTATGCCACTGGAAAAACGGCCCCACAGGATGGTGATCATCTTGCTATTAGGCTTTTGATCCTGGGGTATTTGGCTGAGGGTATAGTGATGTTTATGCAGGATAATCAGCAGAGTAAACGACCTGAGAAGATACACCTTATCGTGCTCCTGTCGCTATGGGCGTCTATATGGAATCAACGAACTGCACCGCGGTTGTTGGTCCTCGGAACATCGCTTATCACGCTTGCATTTGAGGTTCCGCTACAAATGTTCTCCGCCTCTTGTTGGCGGAAGGATATATATCTTATTTTGCAACTTGCCTCTCAAACCTTCAGACTTTTACCTCTTCTTTTCCTCACGATTTACCATCTCTCCAACAGTGGTAGATTCTACACACCTGATTCACAAGCAGACGAATCGCAGCCATTCATACAGTCAAAAGGCAATGCAAACAGCAGAGTATTCTCAAGCTATGGAACTGAGACACCATCAGACGCAGAGGTCGATGACGACGAGTATCTCGATGGCAGCGAATCAGACGAAGATGTCATCGAAATCAAACGGCAATATACAGAGATACTCAAAGAGAAAGGTGGTTGGCTAGGCTACCTCTCTGACGTCTCTATCTCCCCCCCCCCCCTCATAATGGACCGGTCGTTGAGTCTCATACACATGACGAGCTGATCTTAACAGAAGGAAGGTACAAAAGATTATGGAACAAATAGTAGCATATATAGATGAGCAGGGCGTTTATCATATCGGGGGTTTTACTGCATCATACACTGACTACATATTGACTTTATACAATTTATCATGCCTTCAAGAAACGGGTTTGTTTATTCAAACACGGTGTGATAACCAGCAGAAAAGAAGCTGCGAAAGATCGCCGAGAAAAGATATTGGCCACTGAAATCACCTTCTTTCTCACGCTTTGGTTTTGACCAGGCCTTCAGTTCTCTGCCTTTTGAAAGTTAAATTTCATGGAGTAGTATTTTTTTAGATTCTTACCAGAAGCTTTAACGATAACTAATAGATTTTGCTGTAAGCCCTCTAACCATGTCGTGCTCATAGCTAAATTGCCATGCCTCTGCTACAGGATCAAACCTTGGATAGTTTGCATAAGGAAATAATTCGGTGAAAAAAGATGGTGACTACCCTAGAGACGTCGGATCATCCTTAGGCTGCGAAATATCTCTCAACCTAAATGTTTTGGCTACAGTGCCGATTGGCTGGTTTTGAACCCTGGACCGCCCAGTGCTCGGCTGCAAAGCAGTGTAAAGGTAGTTTAAATTACCTAGCGTGGCTAAGCACCATTGGAGTCGACCTACCCTTTTGTGATTACAATTACCTGTATCGATTAATATCTGGTATTAAAGTCAAGATTGAAGGGAGTAATCTATTTTTCACATTAAAACTAAATAGACTAATTCATAATCATTAGCGCTGTGTGACGGTTGGGTCCGTGCTTGTGTTTATTGTTGGCAGATCACTTAGGGCGTAATGCTGAGCGGTTGTCTTAATGGTAGATGCAGTGCGTGTTAGGCTTGATCAACATAAAGAAGTTTTATTGATAGCTGGTGAGCTAAGTTCTATGAAGGTGCTATAATGATGATTTGGCAGTATGGTCACTTGGCGATTCTGAGACTTGTCGGTGATTCTTGAGAAACACTGCTGTTTCTGGTCTGTCACTGGTGACCATATCTTGGCGGTCAGTCGTGGAATCCCTTAGTTTGTTGTGACCGTTCCTGATTGGAGAAGGGATATGAGGTTTCACGTGACGTAGGCGCCTTCTCCTCTTTGGGTCTGTATGACTATACATTATTATTGGCTTCGATTTGAAATATCTACCCTAGTGTGGTGCCCCTAAAGTTGCTCTCGTGCAGTTATAATATTATAATACATATACCCCCGATTCTTCTTGTCACGTGGCGAAGAGCGCACTAAGAGTTTATAAACCCTCAATGCCTTGGTTGTATCCCCTTCTAAGCTAGATACTACTTACAAGCTCCTCGAAACAGCCAGGCACGGAATATACTTCGGCACGTAAGGTGAGTCCATGGAGTGACTCACTGACCCTTGCCTCGGAATCACATAGAGTCTACTATAGCGTAGCGAGTCGTGCAAGTCCGCAATTCAGTATTATACCTATCATCCTTTTTTCCTTTCTTTTGACATAGAACGAGTTGTATCTCCCTATGACACCTGTTTACGTTATGTTGTTAGTCCTGGCGCTTCGTACTGCCGCCGCGGCGGCCCTCGCCGTCGGAACTCAAGCACATATGTGCAGGCCTGGCGCTCCTTCGTACTCTTCCCTTCAGTCTCAGTTGACGACAAATGAAAATCTCCACTCTACTGCTGGTACCGCTGCAACATATACGGATGTTGTGGTAAAGTCTGATAGCGCAACTGGCATGTCATCTGCCGCATATCAATCCCCAGGAGAGGATTCTGCAAGGACGGGGCCTTCTGAGAACCAATCTACTCCCACTGTTGTGGCTACTTCCTTATCTGCTTCCAACACTCAGTCGACGGGGTCCACCATTCAACACACGTTTCCAAGCGCGTTCACGACCTTCACGGCCGAGTCCGTCACATCCACCATGTTAGAGGAAAGAACTACAACCATCGCTCCTGAGACATCTGCTTCTCAATCTTGCACAGAAAAATCTGGAGCCGCCACATCCGACTGTGCAAATGAATCAGAGCCTGTCTGCGGCCGAACAGGCCTCTTTAAGGACAGCAGTGCCAGTTTGATCGACGTTTTCCAACAGTACGATTTGAAGGAATGTAAAGCCGAGTGTGCAAGCCGAGATGACTGCAAGTCTATCGGTTTTACCAGTGGTAATCAGTGCGAGCTTTATAATGCTAGTGTCTCTGCCATGGAATTTGAGGCCGAGGATGGATGGTATTTTTCGGTCTACGACGCTTCCTGCTTTGAGATGGGGGGGCAAATAGGTAAAGCCTTTATGATATGAATGCTGTATCTGAGATCTTCAATAGCATATGGACTTGCTAGCATGAATCTGCAACAGGGTCCAGAACCTTAATTTGGGTGTCTTCTAGTCGCTTGCAGTCTTTCTTTCTATATCTATAACTCTTCGCACTGGTATGTTTACTACGTACATGTCGGGTCGAACTGTACATCATTTACGAACGCAAGCTGGGGTTATCTTTTCTCCGCATTCATCGATGTCTCGCACCAGCCAACTGTGTTGGCCGAAACAGTTTCCTCTTCCTAACGATATGGTATTTGGCCTACAGGTATCTCAAGATGCCAAGCTTCTGTTACAGCGACGAAGAAAGAAACTTCTACTCCTAACGATAAATGAGCTCCCTCCTCTCCAACCATTTTGCTGAGTTTCGTCTCAATAGTGCATGTTGTAGTTGTTTCCGCTTCGTGCATGTCTATACACCCTCGGGTTGTCTAGCGACTCTTTTGCAAGGTGTATCATAATCTCGGCCACTCCTGTCCCCTTTCTAATCGCATTTGGCTGGCGGTGAACGTGTCATTGATGATCGCCGCACCCGTGCTTGCATCTAAGGCAAGGTCAAAAGCCGCGATGAGACCAGCAAGTCGCTCTTTCTGCCCTGCGCCTTCACCATCGCATCTAAGCAATTTCAGAGCCTCCTTCTGCATCGAGCAGGGTGAGTGCGCCCGTCTTAGGGTCAAGCTCTGTAGTCAAATGGCTCAAACATGGATCCGCAGTGCTTGCAGGATCCTGGCGGGTGGCAATGAACATAGCGGCAATGGTGTTTACCATATCGATACTACTACCAAATTGGCCATTTCGGATCCCTCCCTCCTTTATGATATGCTGGGTGGCATAGAGTTCATATTTAGTACAACCCAGCACCTCTCGACAGGCATCAGCAGTGAGTGTTCCCCATGCAAGCGTCTCAAAGCCTCGTGCTTTCTTCACATTGCCCCACGACAGTTTCTTGTCAGAAGCCATGTACCCCTCTAAAAGGAATCCCTGAATACTGAAATCGTCGGCTAGAGATTCTCGGAGCATCTCACAGGCGCGTGGGGTGGCCTGGGTAAAGATGTTCTGGCCAGCTGCACTCCCACAGCTGTAGTTGCAGAGCACATGTACGTTAGAGCCAATTGCCGTTCGCTGCATGGTCTGAGGCCGTGCGTGTGCGCTTGTTTGGTTTCAAAGCGGGTAACTGTTTCTCGAATATAATAGCATGATCAGGGTTGCCAAAAACGAATACAGGACCTCGGCTCATGCTGTTACTGAGGATCTCGATGTGAATTCCTCCGGAAGCGTTGAAAGCTTTGCACCCGGAACAGCTGGTAACTAGTGTCCCTTCGTATGTGGCGAGTGGAGCGTAATTATTCTCCGGCGTATCTAATCCAGCCACGTGTAACGGGCCTGCAACGGCTGGAGGGATCTGGCAGAAGCCGATGCAATTCTCGACACGTACCTTGCCGACATGATTCTTTTGCAGCTCTCCAGCATTTGCGAAAGCAAGCGACCAGGTATGCATGAGTTCTAGGCTTTTACCTAGCAGATGAGAGCTCATGATGTCACAGGATCCCTTATCTTGTTAGGATTGCTGAATGGGCTGTATAGATAGGTAAATAATGCCTTTGGTTCAAAGTATGCTCGACGTACCAAGTGTGCTGGCCCGCCGTCCATTTGGTAGCCATTCCGATCATTGGAATCCGATGGATATAAGAAAATGTCCCAGCTGCTTTAGCTAAAGCGTGACGGCATATAGTGACGTACTGTTTATATTCCGTATTTATATCCTTACATGACAGACTGCGTATCCACTGAGATCTAGCCCCTTGTTATTACAGGCTGCCAGCCTCGCGAGTGGACAGGGGTCCAAGATACCATTACCAAACGCTGCTTAGTACTGAACACCCTAGCCCCCTCTTTTACAACATTACCGAAAACTTGTCAGGACCCTATACCACATGAACGAGGAAACTGCACAGAATCTATCCCAAGTAGACAGAATCCCTAAACGCTATGCATGATGAACTTAAAGAAAGTTGTGATGAGTGTAACGACACTGACCCACAGTCAATGTAGCACTATTGAGAAATTTACATGCTTAAGATACGACGGTCAGATCTAGCATAGCTATCCTATACTAAGGCTACATTCAACATGAAGTTAAAGACGATTTTTGAAAGGATATTCTACAGCAGCGGCTATCACTTTACTGGTCTGAAGTAAAGAGGGCATTAAAGAAAAGCTTAAAGATTGCCGTAGCGTAGTATATCAATTCACTACCCAGGCTCAACTGAAAAAGAAATTACCAATTTCGCCTCTACGAACATCACAAAAGATAACGCGTTCTGTAGAGTTTCAGGGTTTGGTATCTAGCCATTTTTACTATCGATCAAATACAGAGGTTGAGAACAGAGATACAAGACATGCACTTAAAGCTTGTTGTATCCGCCATCACCATATCCAGGATTGCCGTAGGTTGGATAAGGCTGCTTGCTGACAGTCTCAGTTTTTGTTTTGTACTTAGTGACACTTTTGGTCTTGGTGATAGTCTTTGTCTCGGTCTTATATTTGGTGGATGGAGGCTTGTGGCTGATGACAGTCTTCGTCTCGGTCTTATACTTGGTGGTTGGAGGCTTGTGGCTGATGACAGTCTTCGTCTCGGTCTTATACTTGGTGGTTGGAGGCTTGTAAATGGTCTTGGTGTTGGTCGCAGGGGGCTTATAGGCTGGCCTGGTGACAGTGTGAGTGACTGTAGCTGTCACAGTCTTGACCTTTTCGCCATAGCCATTTCCATAGTCACCACCAGGGCTTGCAAAGACCAGTGGGAGAGAAAGGAGAGGAGCGATGAAGGTGAATATTTTCATGGTGTTCAGTGGAGCAAAACTGTCGAGTATATGGTTCGGGCGCGAGTTCAAGTTCAGGATCTGTGATGGACAGTGGATAAAAGGAGAGCTTTATACCACTTCTTGCTTACGTCCTCCCGATGGGAAATGGAGATATTACTCCCATATCACGAGATATCGGATGTGTAAGATGAATACTAACTTCACCAATGTTCACACTTACCACAAGAGCTCAGATTGTGTGGCTCCCTCAATACACTATTTTAAGCAACTGTACTTGGTCGATGACAGCCTCTCGGATGACCAGCAGCTGTTGTCAGAGCTACAATACACAACTGGCACAGGTACCTTTGCTGATTTAAGTTTCTAACCATCCATGGTGATGCTACAGTCACCCCCAGGCCCATCTTTTTATTGAAGGCTAGTGGTCCGCAACTGCAGGGGCCATAACGAAGAATGGACAGGGAGCCAGAAATTAATTGGATATGAACTATTAGATGCTAGGGGATATCTGTTTCTTTACACATCACCACCATTTTGCCATCTGTGGCCTTCTACAAGGTGTTGGAGTGAGTCTACAAGAACACCATTCCCTGAACTCATATCATGAGTCCTGACCTTCATTGAATGTCTTGAGAAGTAACTTGGTTATGACTGATCATTTGTCCACTTGTGACTCAACATTTCCTGACGTTGATCTTGGGGAATTTAGAGTTCTATTTATGCGTCAGACGTAATCATCTGACCGGCTGAAAACTTGTCTCAGGCAATGTATACTTACATGATGTCTAAATAAAGCCTTTCCTTGTTGTTTCTATGCTTTCCATGACAACAGCCGTGGATGTGGGAGGGCTTATGCTAGATTTATAGTAATTTTGTATAGCGAGCCTACACTAAGCATTGAATAATGCTGCAGGGCATAGGTAAGAGGGTTTTGTTCATGCCTGTTATAAGTCTACGTGGATCTGTTATCTGTGTCGTGCTCTACATCAGCCAGATAAATATTTACCCTCTGTTTCTTATTTCAGGCTACTTTCGTGGTTTTAAGAACTGACCGAATCTAATCCAGGGTAAGTCCTATTTAGTCGGAATCTTATTTCGAAGCACTTGTCTAAAAGGTAGTCCACGTTTCCGCTGTCCCTCCTTCAAAACCATGGTGAACTACAAAAAAGAACCAGAACATGAAATAAAAGCGTAAATACAAACCATGAACATCTTTCCATTCCTTCACTCTCTTCTCAGTCTCGCCTTTTTAGTGCAGTCGCAGGGTATAATAGAGATAGGTTGGCCAGAGGGGTGCGGACAGGCGTCGCCTGTCATAGCGACCGCAGCTGAGGCACCTACGCAAATTGACACTCCCCTTTCAGCTCTCACCCATACCCCGGTAGTTTATGATAATCCGTCTCAACCCCCTGCCGAGTATGCCACCCAGAGTGGATCATTCTCTAACCCTAGCGCTTACCCTGAGGAACCCATGGGTAGTCACATCCAGCAAGAACCGTCGCCTGAGCCCCAGATAACTAATCACAAGCTCGATGGTGATGTTCATTTTGGCCACTTGACTCATTATGAGGTTGGCATAGGGGCGTGCGGTCAGAATTCGGCTGGACAAGATGAAACGGGCAACATTGTAGCACTCTCAAAAGTCCTATACGATGCGGCCAACATCGATAAAAATCCCAATCATAATCCCCTATGTGGTAGAACCATCATTATCAAAGGTTCAAACGGCAAGATTTCTCACGCTACTATATTAGACCGATGCGAAGGCTGCGAAATAAATGATATAGATGTCAGCCACAAAGTCTATAAAGAAATCTGGGGCAGCCTTTATGACGGCCGTAAGGACATTCAGTGGTGGTATAGCTAACAAGGATCGCTGATGAGAAATTATTGCTTTGTGAATAACATTAGCCGAAAAAAGACAGAGAATTTAATAATCGGCTTACTATCTGGTCCTTATTTAGCAGCAGATGACATATATAATCATTGTATTCCTTCTAATTGACTTGGAACTGCCCCCTGCTTACTCATAACGAGGATATATTTATGGTTTATCAATTTACCTTGTGAATCTTCCAGTAAGCTTCAATTCAAGTAGGATACGCAGCGACCTACCCTTACATAGGAAATCCTACCCACTTTGTGGTTCAAGTTAAAAAGAAATTCGTGAAAATAACAATCTTTTCCGCAAACATGCTCATCTAGCCGAACGATTACCTACTGACTCAGGAGTGCACACAGTGGCATACCGTTCCTTTTAACTAAAAAGCGCCTTTCCAAAAACAATATTCAGGGATTAGTAAACTATTGGAGAGCTACGTCAGATCGAGAAGCCTCTTGATATCTGAGAGGACTAATAGATACTAGTAGCTAACTTGGAACGAGGATAGCCTATCTGGAGGCCATGTTATAGCGATTGGTTGTCTGCCAGCTCTTGATCATTAGGGACTGTGGCCGGTGGCGATGGGAAGAGATGGCAGGTAGTCGGGCCGAAGGAAAAACTCATGATGCGGCCTCGGACTTGTTCTAAAGAACCATCGATCCAATCCTATAGCAGGTTTACAGATATTTCACATCTTAAGCTAGTGACCTATGACTCATGTGACATGGCGAATGTGGTAAGACGAAAGCCCGTTAAACGTTAAAATCATCAAATTTTGAAAACGGGCTTTCTGTGATTGCTCTCTCTGCCAATGGTAAGTGTCAGCATAGTAGGATGCCATGGTATCTTTATTTTGATTGATTTTCATACGTTGCCCACCGTTCCGCCCTGGAACGGGAGATTATTTGTAATAACAAAAGGATAGCTATATCTCTTAGAAAATACCGATGGAGTAAGTCTACATTAATCCCCTACTTGTATGAAGAAAGTGAGTAACTTTGCCCTTTTCATATCATACACGGTCATTGGCAACCGTCGGCATAATGAAGTCTTCATCCTTTGAATCATCATCTTCTCTGTCGCTTAAATCCGAAAGCGACGTGCAACTCACAAGTATAGATGATGGAGACTCTCGAGAGCCCGGCGGTAGGGCTATCCCCCCGAAGCAACGTCTTCGAACGATTGCTGCAATCGCATACTTATGTGGCGTGAATGTTACTAGTAGCGCAACCAATGGCCTTATAGTCATCGGACTCCCTCAACTGACGGAAGATCTCCATCTCCCTCCGTCTCTCTCCTTCTGGCCATCGTCGGTTCAGGGGCTGGCCACTGCATCAACGTTGCTACTCACGGGCGCTATCGCTGATGTAGCGGGACCAAGACCACTGAATCTGCTGGGGTGCATGTTGAATTGCATCTTTATGCTTACCTGCGGACTTATCAAGAGTGGCGAGGAACTGGTTGTCTTGAGAGGTTTACAAGGCTTCGCCACAGCGTTGCACTTGTCCAGTTCTGTGGCGCTTGTGACTCGAGTACAGCCGCAGGGGCCAGGACGCAATCTATCCTTTGCCTGCCTAGGATTAAGCCAGTTATGTGGCTTCTCAGCTAGCCTCATTGTCGGCGGTATATTAATCGATACCATCGGATGGCGATCAGGATGGTATTTATGTGGAGGCCTTACCTTGTTGCTCCTTGCCGTCGGGTGGTGGGCCTTGCCAAGATCCTCATGCCTCATCGCGTCACGAATCACATTGAAGAGTCTCCAAGTACGAGTCGATTGGATTGGTGCATTCCTCGCATCAGGATCTATGAGTCTACTGACATACTTTCTGGCGTGCGTTGATGCATGTCCCCCTTGCATTGAGTATCTGCTAATTACAGAATAGCGTTATAAGCACGAATTTGAATCGAATTCGAGCCCCGGAGTGCCTTCTTTCCCTCAGTCTCAGTATGATGATGGGGGTGTTGTTTGTTTACTGGATGCATTTTCGAATCAAGAATGGCCAGGTTGCTCTCATCCCGAATGCGCTCTGGAAAAACCCCTGTTTTACGAGCATCTGCGCCACTGTGGCTCTATCGTTTGCTGTGTTGAACTCCCTGGACCTCGTGACGAGTCTTTAGTAGGTCGAGAAGTGACCGGCAATCAAAAATATCATTCAACTGACAGAACCTTCTAGTTTCCAAGAGATCGAGAGTCTCTCAGCCTTTGAAGCAGCTATACGTATGCTCCCGAGCACTGTGGTTGGCCTCACTCTCAATGTCACCACGGGTCTTGCAGTTCATAAGATCCGTGCAAACTGGCTGGTAGCTCTGGCTTCCCTTATTTCTGCTGGCTCCCCTCTCCTTATGGCCGTCATCCAGCCGCATTGGCCATACTGGAAGTGCGCGTTTCCGGCACAGGTCCTCATGCCTTTTTCTGTGGATGTCCTCTTCACAATCGGTCTTATCATAATAACCGAGGTTTTTCCAGCTGAGAAGCAAGCAGTTGCAGGCGCTGTTTTTAATACTGCTGGACAGCTTGGTAATACATTGGGATTGGCTGCCATGCAAGTCATCTCGACGTGGGTCACAAAACAACAAGAGAAAGTAAAATCTCCGACACAAGCTCTTATGGAGGGTTATAGAGCGACATTCTGGACTATGTTAGCCCTACTGATGGTCTGTACTATCGTCGGAGCAATTGGCCTTCGAACAGCGGGCAGAGTTGGGTCAAAGCATTATTAGGAACCGGTCAGATCTATCCGGGTCATTGATTTTGTACGTGCTGGAGAAAATGAGTGGAGAATTTTCCGATCATATCTCACTGTTCAATCATTTCAAGGGTTGGACACAGCGGCAGCCTCGCTAATTGTATTTCTGGTATGACGAGCTATATGCTGTCACACGTGAAACCTGACATCGGGCCCGACTGTGGTTAAGTCATGTGCAAACAGCAAGGAGATCAACCGCTCAGCAGACTTCTGGCTCATCATCCGAGATTGGGAGGAGTCCCCACGTTAGAGGTCGCATGGCAAGGAGCCTGAAGTAGATCAACAGTGATCGGATAAGATTATCTCTCTAGACTTAAGCTAATTCGAAGGCTGGTGCTTACAATAACCATCCTATCGACAGGGAGTTTGTCCTTAGAAATGGACTTATGTACCCGTAGCAGATCGCTATTGGCTATATGCGTGTCCACGACATGGGCTATATTTGACATTTCTGATAAGCTTCACTATATGTTGAAACAGTACTGCTTGAAGATATAATGAAGCAGAACCGACACATATATCCGCGTGGCCTTTCTTGCACTGAGAAAACTTACGATATCAACTGCAACAAGTGCATTGAGACAATGCTAGATTTAAGAGGCATTTCTTATAAGGTTACAGATGACCACGTTAATGATTTAGACTATCTTCTGAATTTTGTCGGAAGGATGACAGACTATGGTGAGCCTGACCTTAAGTGTCTTCTGCGCTGCCTTGCGTCAATCAATTATAAAAGTCAACATAGGCCCCATCGAAAGACAACAGTCCCTCATGAGCCGTGGGGTAGGTTGGCTTGTCAAAACCGCCGGCTAGCAAAGCTCAAGGGTCAGGGCACTTACTCTAAGGTCAGTAGCGAAGTCTATAAATGTTCAATTTGTGCATACAAATTTCATACGTGGAGCACCGCTGCTCAGCACTGTAAGGAAAAACATCTTGGTCCAGTGGCAGCGTATTGTATGTCGTGCGGCTATCGATTACCGATATCCAGTGGAGAACAGCATGAAGGTTTCTGTGGGTGGAGAATCTTAGATGCTGACCCGAATAAGCCTAGCAGAGTCTGGCTCTGCTGCTTCCAGAATTTGCTTTCTTTGACACGGCAGGAAGTGTGTGCATTGATAGATGCCTGTGGCTTTCAGCGTCCTGACCGGCGCCGCAAGGCAATAGGTAAGCACTCTCCTGAGGAGATGTTGGTGCTGATCTTAACCTTTTCTCCCGCTACAGCTCTGGCACTTTACTTATTTCAACAGCTATGGCGGCTTCGCCAAGACCGGACGGCTTGCACACGTAAACCGTTATATGAACTAGAAGAAAGACAAGAAATGAACGCATGTGGCCATATCTACAACGAGATAGTTGCAGGTGGGAAAGGTATATGGGTCATCTTTAAGTCGGTGTTGCGAGGCAAGCCAATTAAAAACAGAAAGCTATTAATTTGGGACCCTACTTTGTTTAACACACCTCATAAGGAGTTGCATTATGAAATATATCCGCCAATATTCAATGCTCAAGAGTACAGGTGGATCAGACTTAATAAGCCCGAGTTTTCACACTTCATTCTAACACACGACCCTCACCGCCGGTCAGAACAAAAGCAAACTAGGAAATCGATAGCCGGCAGCACTGGCGTTATACTTCCAGAGGGAGCAGGTCGGGCTTGGCGTGGCGCCCGAATACCTAGACAGATATACCCTGGGCGCTATGATTGGCATCGCCCACTTCCTTAAGTGCTATGTACTCTAGAATCTTGCAGAGTACCCTAGTATGCCCTTCTTCTGAGTCGACGACACATAACACCATGGTAGGTCACGAACGACCTTCGGGCTTAGTAGCTAAAACTCCTTCCTTCCCGGCATATCATTGCATTATCAAGCAACCGTAAAAGGCTACCTACCCTAACCCTTATACTTACCAATTAAGACCTCGATGTCTCTTAGTGGAACTGAATAAAGCCTTGGCGTATAAGTGCTATAAAACAGAACACATTACCAGCTAGACCTACTTATTAACTAAGGCTATTCTGCTTCTGATTAAATACTGATTGATAGCATCTAAATCTATAGTTTTAAGGGTATTATAGACTTTAGCAAAAGAGGCTAAAGTCAAGGGACGAATTATAGGGGGGTTATTGGAGCGATCTTCTATCTTGTAGGCCGGTGAAGCTAGGCTTTATATGAATTTCAATTCATTTCTTTGCATCAACTGCCGCTCTGCTTAAAGAGATTCTATCTATCCATGCTGCAGCATCTAGTACTCTCTATTCCTTTTATTTCTTCCTAAGGCAACTTGGCCTCGGTCTATCCTCAGGATCTGTTGGTAGCTAATTGCGCTCTCGACTTAGCAAAATATTAAAGCAAACTCAGATAGCTTGCGACTTCTTGTTATATACCTAGCTAGAAATATTAGAACTTGAGATTCTTAGTCATACTCTGTAAAGTTGAGTAACTGTATAGAACGATGGTTACATAGTATTACAAAGCGAGAGTCTAATTGTTAGGAGACATAAAAAGATCTCTATACTTCTACATTATCTACTAGATATATTGGGCTATAGCATAACCATTGCGGATACCGCAAGAAGAGAATTAAGCTTTTTCTAATTATAATGTCTTTAATTTAACCGGCTTCTTCACTCTTTAATGTATTTTATACTCTCTCTCTTATTATTTTGCCAGGGCTCTTATACTTTGCATAGAAGTCCTTATTGTGCTAGGTTAGTCTATAGACCTTATAAAGAGTCTATATAGGGCAGATCTTTTCAAGACTGCTAATAGACCCTAATAGGCCAAGGATAGAATGGAATAACATTACCTGCAAAAGCATTTGTTTATGCCGTACTAGCGAAAAGCATATAGTAGACATTTCTGGCCCTGTAGCGCCGGATTCCAAATCGTTCTTACTACTGTTGCTTATTGGGTGGGTGACGTTAAACTTAGCTTCCGCTTCCCCGTTTTACCTAGCGAGCTGTAATGTCTTATTGTAGTCGGCTATGCGGCACTGCGTCTGTGGCAGGCAATATGTTGTTTATAATTTTCTTGATCACCTTGTACTTAGAATCATCTATCAGTATTTCAACTATTAAAGTTCAAAAGAAAGCCTTGCTCGATAAGCAATGTCAACCTGGCTATTGCATTTCTTTGCCTAGCCGAGGCAATGCTGAATCTCGTGAAGCTAAGTCCGATTATCGACTTCTAACAAGTCTTCGGAACAGCAAGGGTTTCTATAACAAGATAGATTCACGGCTGGCTGGTTATCAACTCCTGAATCCGACGCTACTCGAACTTCCCCACGGTGGGAACAGCAGTCACGACTTCCTTGTCATAGCGCGCACAAAACACATTGCAAAAAACATTCACCGCAAAGAATATCAATTAGCGCGGCAACTCGCCACATTTGCTAACCTTACATACGACGGATTTGGACGACCGCTGCTGAGAACTGGCACTTGGACTAAGTTTCTCCTTGAGGACTTTGGAGATCCAGAACATCACTGCAAAGGACAGCCTCATATAGACAATTACATAGGCCCAGAAGACATGAAGCTCTTCTGGACACGAACTGGTGAACCGCTACTTATATTCACTCATCAGGTGAACGATGAGAATATGTGTCAGGGCCAGTTCCTTGTTGATGCCCGTGCCCCCTTGGTAGAACTTGAGCAGGTCCTTGATCCCAAATTTTCATCACTTCTAACGCCTATCCGCTTTGCTTCACCAATAGGCCTTCGCCGTGATGCACCTCCCGGCCAAGAACATGATCGGCGCTATCAGCGCGAGAAGAACTGGGCACCTGGACAGTCCCTCTTTAGTTCAGAGTCAGAACTTCTTCTGATGGCGGAGCCGGGTCAGTTGTTCCGCTGGATATCGAATGATGAGCCCGTAGAGTCGGTTGTTAGCCCAACAGATCAGTTTTCGGCTGTTGAGGAGCCATTTCCAGCTACAGCCAAGCCTGGGGAGACTTGGCATAGCAGGAGAAGTATGACATGTGTACACGACGTCATGCTCCACGATGAGCATGTTCACCAGAGTACACCTATGTTGACCCTTACACTCTGCCGCAGAGGGGTATGTGAGCCAGACAGGCAGAACACGGTCATGCTTGGCATGGTGCAACGGCGTCAAGACCCGCCAGCTGCACCGTTTACATGGTATGACCGCCGAATAGTCGTTTATGAGTCATCGCCGCCATATTCAATGCTTAGCGTCAGCAAAAAGCTCACATATCGTGGTGAAACAGACAGCAGATATATCTGGACTGGCTCTATGTCATATTATACTAACCACACCCAGTTTCCACCTCCAAATCATGGGTTTTTAGATGATGAGATCTGGTTGGGCTTCGGGATTAATGACTCAGCTGCTGGGTGGCTTGATGTTCGAGCTAGCGAACTCGTTGCGGACCATTACTTATGCCAGGGGGCTCCAGCCGAATACAAGTACCATAGACAGAGCAGTTTGTCATAGCGTTGTCAGGTTTGGTTATTGATAATCATATTCCGGGTAACGTGTAAGGCGGGTGATATTGACATCAGCTGTCAGGCCCATCAACACAAAGTAACAGTCTTGTGATGTCAGTTCGGGCAGTATACCAGCTGCCTATACGATTGCCCAAGATAGGCTGTTTAGCCTATCTCATAATCATTGCCTCTGACACATACATAGGACTCTAAATGTATTCCCAAAGGCATAAATAGACGATCCGGTCTCCCTGTATTTCATCCCTGCGGCCCCTAAGCGCTATATTGTGGAGAAAAGCAGGATAGCAATATAGATTGCAGTAATTGCAGCGATGTCTGTAAAACTCTCGCCTTTGTGACTCATCTAACGCCACCAGCCCGCGTAGTCATGTTATCTTCAGTTGACAGACTTGCTTGTATCGGCCGGTTTAGCTCTCATTATTTTGCTTGCTTTGTGCTGGATGCTTCACAGAAGAGCAGCAGCGCGTATTTATACAGCTTTGGAGTCAGTCATCAGGACATTTAGCTTTCCAGCTAAACACAAGATCCTAGGAAATAGTTACAGCGAGGAGTGTTTTGCCCTTTTGTGCTTATGGGTGTCATTTATCTTTGTGCCATGGGGGGCTGAAGCCTCTTTTAAAACCCTACACTTGTCACAGTAGAAGTATTAAAGCGTCATTGTAGTGATTGACTGTAACTATTCGCCGTTCGCTTGTATGAAGGCATAAAAATGCAGAGGGTTTCTGGACCTTCTTCCTAGCCTACTGTCAATAAGCACTCTCTCATGCTACTTCTCATTCTATAGCTAACTAGCAGATTTCCTCTCTGCCGTGCGATCCTTTCGAGCTTCAAGTGTCACAGCATCTAAGCTCCGGCTTTGTTGGCTTGCCAATATAATAAGATCACTTTTATGCAACTTAAGTAGATCGTGAAAGCGCGCTGATGGCATGAGCATCAACGCAGTGCCATAACGTCCGCATTGGGTATCGACGTAGGCCTCGTGTTCTAGAAGGAGCTGAACCATACCCCTGTGACCCATGGCTATTGCGATATAAAGTGGAGGTGGAAGTTTTCCGCCTTGTAAATTTGCGTTAGCACCCCTACAGAGGAGGGCTTCGACTGTTCTTCGATCACCGTTGAGAACGGCTCGTTGTATGGCTGTGGGGCAATATTGATCATGATCATTCACAGCAGCTCCATTGTTGAGTAGCTGTTGAATAGCATCCTTGTGACCTCCCGTTACGGCTGCTTGGAGAGGTGTAGGGGACCGGTGATGTGATGCGTTGATGTCAGCACCACTGTTGATAAGAAGCTTAATAATAGATTTGTGGCCTCCTCCTGCAGCTGCCTGAAGGGATGTTTTGAGCATTTCGCCTGAAGGCAATAAGAATGTGCCTGACGACTGAACGTAGTGATTCACATCGGCGCCATTCTGAATAAGGAATTCAACCATCCTCCTTCTTCCATGAAATGCTGCTACCAAAATAGCCCTTGCCAATGTTTCATCTTGGACTTCAGCATTCATGTTAATGTTAACAAATAGCTTGAGAAGGCTCCGGCTACCATTGGCTGATGCGATGTTTACCGGTAGTGGAAGCAATCCACCCTGCACATCAAGGCTAGCACCTCTATGCAAAAGGCACTCAACAAGTTGCTTGTTACAGTCTGCTGTCGCACTTTGGAGAGCTGTCGGATATTGCTGGTCGTGCGCGTCAATGTTGGCACCGTTATCTAGGAGAAGCTCAACGATTTCATTGTGGCCTTTGCTTGCCGCTCCCTGAAGTGCCGGTGGGAACTGTTGTGTTTGCGTGTGAATATCAGCACCGTGGCTCAGGAGTTGCTGAACAATCTTCCTATGGCCATGAAAAGATGCCAATTGGAGAGCGCTCGGGTAGCGTATCTTCGTGTGATTAACATCAGCGTTAGCTTCCAGAAGAAGCTCAATAATCTCCGAGTTGCCACTTTTTGCTGCAATCTCTAGCGCGCTCGGGAAGCCTCTGTGGCGTGCATCAACATCAACCCCGTTCTTCAACAGTGCGCGGATAATATCGACATGCTCACATGTCGCAGCTATACCAAGTGCTCGTATCAAACTGACTCTGAATGCACACTGACAAGAAGGACCATGATTGGTACAGACTTGCCTGTAGGCATTGAGAACCTTTTCTGCGGTTTCTTTGCAGCCCGAGACAGCAGCCCAGGTCAGGGCAACAGGACGATTACTTTTGGTGTCATCAAGGTAGAGAAGCGGTTCTATAATATGATGAGCTCGCCTATGGGATAAGCCGAGATTGAATAAATCCCTGCATGTAAGGTAAAGAGACAAATGATAGTAAAGTTCTGGAAGTAGGGTAAGGAGTGCCATCGCGTCAAATTTACTAGATTTATGCACAAATAAAATCCCCATTGAGCGGGAGTCTGTCTTCCTGTTATAAAGTACAAAGCAGGATATCGCTATCGGACAGTATCTACATATTAGTCTTGATGAGTCCTGGGACATAGTCAAGCGCATGAGATAACCGATTGCAGGAGCATCTTGTGCCTACGATAGTAAACGGGCTTAATGCTGACATTTCACAAAGGCCTAACTAAGGTGAAGTAAGTCATGCGAGTAAATGCAGGATTTCCCTTTCAGAATAATGATCGGCTTGTACTTACTAACTAGGAATAGATCCATTCCTTGAGGCGTTGCTTGCATATGAATAAGGATGTATGTATGTAAAATGTGAGGGGGGCTACTGGCCTATAAAACTTACTCTTGGTTGTCGGGGCTTGTGAAATGGGCAAGACAAAAGAAAAGCAAGGAGAAGCTGCTGATAGAATGTTAATTCACTAATGAAATGGTGGGGGACAATCAGAACCTATAGCAATGCTGCTTATGTGAAGTTGGCACCGGTGTGGCCATTCTGTTATGATAAAGTAGTGACCAGTGGTTACAAATAATATCTATTTCGTACTTAAGTCAACCACTGCATCGCTGTAATTTTCATCTGCAGAGGCTAATTAGTTCTCCATCAATGCTGGAGAGTATACATATGTACTACTGTGACCCTTCTTATGAGCGTCGCACGCTGTAGTCGGTTAGGTTAGCCAAGAATTTAGTCGAATCCCTTTCGCTGGCACCACCTACCTCCCGTGTCCAACTTCAAGATGTGACTTCTAGGAGCGCACACAGCTGTCTTGCCAAATACTTCACTCCACGTAGCTGCTCGTGCATGAAGTAACTGCCAAGATCTTCGAAGCTTTATCGATAGACGTGTTTATAGCGGTAAAGGAGTAATGGAGTACCCAGATATTAGCATTCTTTTTGTCCATATTTTCTATAGCCAATTGTGTATTGATGACGCCCAGGATCGTGTGAATGGGTCTTGCCTAATCTAGGGTATCCGCCCCGCACAATTTGATCTAACTCAATGCATCACCTCATCTTTAGCCGTTTTACCACGCGGGCAGGGAAAACCGGGATTTGTCTGATTCGGATCAATCATAGCCCATTTCCAGCAACGACGCCCAGGATCTCTATCAACCCATCTTTGCTGAAGATGTCTTCTCACTTAAAATAGAGAAAGAGTTGCCCGACGATGTGTTGCTTCCTGAGCGGACGCTATTCTTTCAATTATAATCCTCGCCGGCTGAATCTTTCATTCCTTGTGACGGGTATCTTCAAGGTCTGCTCCTCTGAATGCCAATTGAGAATGCGGAACTCATAGAAACTGCCATCCCCTGCAGCAAGTCGAAAAACGCTGTTACCATCTCGGTCGAAGGGATGGATATTATACCACTCTTTCTGGATGTATTACGGCATCGTTCTGAGCCCTTAGACGGCTTCTCAGGGCCGGACATATAGCAATCAATTTGATTGGGATAACATCGCTTCAAAGAGGCTTGCTCGTGCTAGTCATCGGCCTGCTCAGAATAGCGATTTTCTGTCCCACGGAGGATATTAGCGTGGCGGTCGCCGACAGCAGCTTCACAGGAAGGGAGGATTTGGTCATCTTTTACCGCCTATTGCCACCCTATTGGCTGTCGTGGTGTTTGGCAGACCATTATTCTTTACGAAGAAGCGACTAATGAAACAGGGGAAATAGACCGATAGGCGAGGTAAATATTAAGCACTTGAAACCGGCTAAATTTGAGCCTGTCGGAGTGACCATGGTGTAGTATGGCCTCAGATTCACAGTTAAGGCACCATCGAGTGCTCTAGTAAAAACGCAAAGCTTAGTGGATTGTCGGCTAATGTTGCCGAGTGCTTGTTGCTTTTGAAGATGGTGAACAGGCCTCCTTCAGTTTGAACTGATGGCAGTCGATGGATTTAGTGGGACATGGTAAGTACAACTTGGCCCGTAAGGGCGGTCTTTTATGTGAATAGAACTTCAATAGCCTCCAAGGTGCTCGCGTTAGGAGAAGCAGCAATATGTCCGGCGTGACGCCAAAGTTCACGCTAACATAAACGAAGGTTATGAATACAATACTGGGGTTGATTCAAGGTCCAAGGCTCTTGTTCAAAGCGGGCAGAACTGTGCCGTCATTCCACTTCCAGATCAAACCACTGTTGTGCCTAGCAAAGGCAGCCCCGGTCCAGTAAGTATTGAGATAGCCCTCAAGGTCGAGAAGCTCTTTATAGAACCTTTTGACAATTTCTTTACGGGTTACATGAAGATTGTATGGAACATGATTGGAGATGTAAGGAAAAGTAACGCTCTTCCGCGAGTCCCTGGCTACAGCACCCACCCGGGCTAGTGTAGCAAGCTCCTTCCGAATGAGACTTTTACTTCTTGTGATAGTGTAACCTGTGTTGTCGAAGGCAACGCCGAGAAGAAATTGACTCGGTGAACCAGAATACACATATCCGTTGCTTCCAGGAATCATCGGAGTCTTGTCAGGAATCATGATACCGATGTTCTGAAGACTCACATCGAGACCAGGGATATTGGCCACTCCTGCAACATAACCAAAAGCAGAAACTTTAGAGAACAGCCTTCTCTCTTTCTCCGAGAGGTCAAAAGCCTTCATGTTCTCTATCGTTTGGGGAACAGCCACCAAGAGCTTCTTTGCCTTGATTGTAGTAGTCTTTCCCTTCTGTCGAATGGTCACGACAGCACCTTGCTTATTTCGCCTCACTCTGATGACGTCTGAGTTCAGATAGATATCGTTTCCAGGGACGGCAGAAACAGCCTTGTAGATGCTTCGAGTACCTCCAGACGCGGCGATGGGGAATTCGGTTGAAACAGCCTGCAAAAGCCCCGGCCCAAAGTTCTTAATACCGTAGAGAGTGGGAATGATAGTAATATTGCCAGGGTACCTGTTTCGCTGACTGATGAGAGGAAGAATGGCGCTAAAGTTATTCTGCTGCGTAAACTGCCCAAAAGGCAAAAGTAGCTCTTACGGCACAGGGTCGGGAACGTGATAACCTTGGTCGATCCAGGGATACTTGCTCAGAACATTCTGAGAGTAGATCTGAATTGCTTCAGCCATGACCTTTTTAGTGGCGTCAGGCTCTGTGTTGTCCTGAGCAGGGACAGCAATACCCAGACTAAAGTCATACATCTTAGTTGAAGGAGTCGCCTTGAAGAGGTTTTGTTTTCTTATAGCAACCCCAAGACGCGATAGGTACGTTCTTACAGTATTGGTGTTTTCAAAAAGTATAACACCGATGTTGGCAGACACTTTTGTTTTGGAGTTGATGTATGTCTCGGCATGCCCTCCGATCTGATCTTTCTTCTCAATCACAACCACTGTGGCGCCTGTATCTTTGAGATTGATTGCTGCATGTATGCCAGATGAACCACCACCAATAACAGCTACATGAACATAGACATTTCTCGGTATAGCTGCGACGCATAATAGAGACGGGCAGGATGCAAAGACGAAGAAATTATTGCAGAGCTTCGTGGCAAAGGATGAACTTAAAATAAAACATATAACTTAACAAGTCCTTTTCGAGATAGCAACTGAGCATACTTTATATTGCACAGACGGCATATACCCCAGCGTGAACGGGGTAACTAGAGTATGAGTTCCTATGGGGATTCAAGGTCCCAGATAAAGGTAAGATTATAAGTCGGCCATGAAACTTAGCTTGTTTCACGACTCACCCGCTTTCATCACGGGATAAGCATGCCACGAGATAGGCATGCACGGACCATATAGCGTAATTCAGAGCGGAAAATATATAGATTAATGCGAAGGCCCGAGAAACCCGAAGATCTCCCGGAGCTACTCAATGTTGACTTGCTAATATCGTTACACTCTTCCTGCCAACCGAATCCTTCTTATTACCTTGGGGTTGTATAATTTATCTATAAACATTTTTACACTTATAATATTAATTCTAGATAGCTGTAGCATATTAGACTTTGTATATTTCTGCCTTAGTCTTATACTGGCTGGAACTGAGTTATTATTATATTATTCTGTTATCTTTTATAAATTAGCATGCTGTCTCTACTAGAATTAAGTAGGTAGAATTTATAGCTACTAGTATTTTCGGCTTTTTTACTTTATAAATTATTATCGTCTTTTTAATATTTATAAACTATTAAACTATTAATTGGCTTGTAACTGCTAATTTTAAAATTAGTTATAGATTCTAATATTACTCTTTCTCTAGTGCATCTATAGGGCTAAAATATATATAAATCAAAGTTGTTATTCTAGACTAAACCTACCTAACAGCATTTAAGATAAAAAGAGTCAAAGTCTAAATCACTAAAATCATCATAATGCCCCCAAAGGCAAACTCTTTTCAAAGCTGTGTAATCGCCCTTTATGGCCGACTTGGCATTGTTGACAAGAAAAATTATAAACAACAAGATTTTATTACACTTATCAAAAGGCATGGAGGAGTATATTCTCCAGAAATCAATGGTTCAACTACTCATATTGTCGCCACTAGACGCACTCTGATACAAAATACCGCTAAAATGGTTAAAGCGAGGAGGGAGCAAAAGCCTATTCTTATGAAGCCAGAATGGATTGCTAGAGCCGAATCTCAAAAACCATTGCCAGATGCAGAGGAATTCAAGGGGACAGAAGAAGACTGGGAGAATATCATGGAAATTAATATAACCACAGCTAAACCTAAGGCCAAAGAGAAGCCAAAGACCAGAGCAGATTCCAAGACCTTACCTAAGCCTAAGTCTAGATCTAAGCCCATGGACAAAGCTAAACCCAAGGCTAAGGAGGGGCCAAAGACCACAGCAGATTCCAAGACCTCACCTAAGCCCAAGTCCAAATCTGAGCCCAGGGACAAAGCTAAACCCAAGGCCGAAGAGAACCCAAAGACCTTAGCTAACAAAGAGAAAGCTAGACCTAAGACCCCAGCTAAACCTATCATTCCAAAACGCTTTGCTAATCCTAAGAATAGTCCCAGGGGCGCTAGATTTTCAGATATCAAACTCCGGCGCAGTCTGAGGGCGAGGACGCCCTCGTGAGATGCCTACATGTAGCGGGTATATTGCTAGGATGACAGCCGATGGCAAGTCACGTGTGAAATCAGTGATGGTTAGAACGTTGCGGTTTGGTAGAGTCCTGGCTACCGTAGATAGTAAATAGAATATCAAGCCAACACACTGAAAAATATTACTTAATTTCAGCTTTCTAAATCAATATGCACATAAGCTGTATAGAGATAAGTCTCCCAATTAAAATCTTAAAATAATATGCTTTTAGTGGCAGGTGGTGGGGTATAAGAAGCCGACCTGATCCCCAATCTCTAGAGCAGAAGAGATTCCCACAAAATCACAAAAGTCCCTCCTATCCTAATCAACAGGATTGCTTTCGGCCAACAGCGCCCAACTGCAGCGCGACTACGAGGACAACTGGCCCTTTATGGACGTGCAGGCCCTAGACTGCAGGATACTCTGGGTTCTTGTTGAGGACCTGTTCGACGGGTTTGACGAGCATCTTGTCCCTTTCAAGATCGGAGACAAGCGAATGGTGAGTCGTGAGGTTTATTACGTGAAGAGCGGGTCTTTGAGCTTGAGTCGACGTGTTATATTAAACAAAAGAGGAGCCATACTCATGGAAAGGACTGAAAAGAAGCAGTAAATGATCCAATAGGGGACAGATATATCCTCGGCGCCTGTCTAGATACTTTACCCTTTCGTGGCGCAAGACGATTTATGATAGAAACTTCTCAAAACAGCCTTATGAACCTTTAGTGTTAAGCAAAGATACTATTTCAATAAGCTGGCAGGGTTAAACTTTCCTGAGATTAAGGCACTATTTTTAACTATTAATCTAGCTTCTATATTAATAGTAAAAGCTTTAATAGGTCTATGTATTGCTAATATCTTACTTTTTCAATAAAATAATTTAACTATTTCAGATTAGTCTTATTTTATTTTTTTGCTTCTATTCTAGACTTCATATATATTTGCAATCTTCCTAAGACAGACCATTATTATTTTCTTACTATATAACGTCCTGAGTCTCTTAAGTTCACTTGCGTCTATTTGCTAGAACCGCAACTATGAACTTTACTATTCTGTTATGCGGTTTTCTGTTCTCCCAAACAATTACAGCCTTGCCGATTAGGCCGCGTTCCCGAGACCCACACAAAGTTCCCCTAGACATCGGAAGCAAAGATGAATGCATGAAGTTAACAAATATGTATGACTTCATGAAATGCTTTTTGATAGACAGCCAAGCTCAGGAAAAAGAGGGGGATTCGTAGTAAATAGTCCACAGCCATCGCACTGATTCTTTGCAAGCAATAAGCGCGGGATGTATAGGTAAAACTGTGGGCATGAACCGGATCCAGGTGTTGCCACTTGGAGTTCAATCATGTTTTCTCAAGGAAGTCGGCAGGAGATGGAGGACAAAATGCGATGTAGTTTGAAATAAAACCGATTACTTAAAGAGGTATAATACAATACGTTTAAATCAATACAGACAAAATCAGGCTTTACTCAAGTCGCGTTATTTGCGCTCTTCAGCGCGTGCCTCATCACTATCTTCATAAGTGCTCAACTACGTTTCACGAACGATATTGGCTCCTATGGGATCAAAACCTACAGTTCCGTACGAGCTTTAAATAAAAATAGGAGTGGTATCTCTATTGCCTTTATAAAGGTGCGGCTTTACAAGAGATACAAATGTGCAGCATCTCTTTTAACAGCTAGTAATTGTTAATCGTTTTCAATTATATAAGAACGTGAAGTTTTAGCTGTTCAGCCATCAAATCATTACGGTTCTTCGGATGATCCGACAATTACGTTGCCATGGCAAGAGTGAGCCTCAGTCAACCCTTCGCATAGAGAATAACGTAGGCCAGAAGAAGCCTGAAAAGGGTACAGATATATGCGATCTACAAATAATTTGAATATCTCCATTAATAAAAATCAATTATAATGGCTTACAATCCGACTATATAGTGAATCTGGCAACACATTCGGGTGGCGGAAGGCCGGAGAGCACTAACGGAGAAAATCTTGCATTGTCTCTTCCACGGTGCTATTCGCAAATAAATTAGTTTAGTCTAGTCTAATCATTACATCTTCATTCGGGCCTGTTCGTAGCCTCTATATGTCAGATGATGCTATCAAGCAATCTAGTAGCATATAATTGAGAAATATTTAAACATCCATATCTTTCCTGGATACTGACGAACACTAGATTTAGCTCTGTCGGCTCTCGCGAATGTTATCGTATCTGGAGGTCGGATAATACAGCCAGTTCTTGGTGCTATCGAGGGGTCCAAGAGCGCGATGGCTTGTGCCAATGAGGGAGCAACTTCCAGATCGGTCGCCCGAAGCTTCCCAGAACATACTACCTCCGAGCGCACGTTCTTTTATATACCCAACCTTCTTCTCAACAGTCAGCGGGATGTCGAAAGATATTAGCTCTCTCGTCTCGCTGTCATAGCTATAGGACCCCTCGGCTTTTTGATCCCAAAAGATCTTAGCACCAGTACTTCTCGGCAGTTCTTTATAACCCCATGTGCCCCTTTCCCAGCTACCTTCCGTACTGCTGGTAAAATATTGGCCGAGGCCAAGGGTGCTCTCAAAAGCTCTACCATATAATGGAATACCCAGCACCAACTTCCGAGATGGGACACCAGCAGCTAGGTATGCTTTGACCGCCGTGTCCGAATTGAACGGCGTTGATCCAGGAACTCCGTCATTGGTATAGAGGTTGGCAGTGTGTCCGGTAGTAGCGCTGAAACTTCCAGCATAATCATAAGCCATAAGATTTATGTGATCAACTACGTTGCCTATCTCCGAGAGGTGTAGAATGCCATAATGATCTGGACCGGCTGGTGCTGCAATCGAGAGTTCAAAGTGATGGTTACGCGCATGTTTGCTGGCGTAAACGTCTAATTCCTCTCGAGTTGCTTGAAGAAGCAAGAGGAAATTCTTTGCCTCGTCTTCTCCATAGGGGTACTCCCAGTCAATATCAATTCCATCGAACCCCCAATCATTCATTAGTTCGACTGCTGAGCTGGCAAATTTCTGCCGTGTCGCAGGCGTACTAGCCACAGCAGGAAAGGTTGAACTCAACGTCCAGCCCCCGATAGAGAGCAAAGCTTTAAAACGCGGATTTTGCTTCTTCAGGCGGAAGATCTCTCCTACACACCCATATGCTTTACTAGTCGATATTGGACCGGCTACGATGATATCATCAGCTATGAAGGTTCATTCGAGGCTATTAACAATAGGACCTACGATCATCGCTGGTATTGTTTTGGATATCTGCTCCGGGGTCTATTGAATAGCTTTGTATCGTTAGATTGCACGAACCAGAGGATTACAAGATGGCTTGTTTGGGGGAGAGGGATGGGAGAATATTGCATACACGGTCCCATCAGCGCGAGCACCCACGAATGCGTAGAGTAGATGCGTAATACTTGAGACTGGAAGGTCTTGTGGCTTATAATTTCTCTCAGATACACCCCTAGATAATCTCTTAGTACCCATACATCAACGATGTCTATCAAAACGGTTGAAATACTTGCCAGTTCGTGAAGTAGACCGCATTAACGTATCTATTTGCTTCAGCACTACGAGTGACCCGCAGTGTCTCCCCATGGGCCGCCAAAAATCGTTGGGAAACAGAAAGTAGTACGAAACTGAGCCAGACTACTGACATAGTCCACATTGACTGGTTATCGTGCGAGTGATATGTGTTTTGACTTTGCACCGAGGGTAATATGAACGGCTTTATAAATCTAAAAGTAAAGTGATATTAAAGTCAAGTTATTTTTATGTCTAGTTGTTGATCCGCCGCTAGAGGCTTACCTGAGGGGACGAAATATGGCTTGCTAACTATGGATAGTTGTTATAGGGCGATATTTTGAAATGTTGAGATGTAAACGCTAAGAGGGTCCTTAGTGCGCTTTCTGGTTGTTAAAACATTCAAAAGCGCATGCTAAATATTACCAAAACAAGTAGCCTGCCGTCATCCCGTTCCAGAACCTGCCCAGCAAGTCTAGAGCCTGGCCATTTTCAGCTGCACAGAATGATATGAAACGCCCGAAGCTTAGTAGGTTGTTTGAAATCGGCACCCATTCCAAGTTTAGGTCCATTATAACAGTTACCAGTTCCAATCTAACTATCGAATAAGTTATTATATCGATAAGGCCAATAGAGCATAATGATTCTATATCTCATTGGCTATTCGACAACCTCCCTCTATCCCCTTTACTAGTGTCTATAATTCAGTGTCTATAAGGCACGATTAGTAAGTCTAGGGCCTCACTGGGTTATAAGATTTTATTAGCGATGGAATCGGCACCGATTATTAGATAAGAGTAGTATTCACTAATAGCTTCTTCTTTAGAACTTATAATACTAAGTTCCATTCCGCTGGAAGGACTAGGGGTCGTGAAGTTCTATACCACAGAAGCTCAAGTATTATAGTAAATAAGAAAATATACTAGCAGGTCCGTTTTACATAGCCACTTCTGAGTACTATGAGAATATATTAATACAGGTAAGGCCAATAATCAGCAGGAATGGCCCTACCCTCAACCGAGCTAGCAAAGGAGTCTAAAGCGATAAATATAAGTTGTTATATATAGCTTACACTGGGAGATTTGTATTTATTGCATAAAGGCAAGCTTTAAAGCGAGAAATATTGTATTTACCTCTTGTCTACTAGAATGCGTGATACTAAACAGGATTCTACTTTAGAGGAGGTTAAAAATCTATTGCTTTCAAACCAGTATTATGTTCAGCTTAGGCTTGACTGTGACTGTTTTTCACCATACAATGGGCAACCTAGAAGATATTACGAACACAAAGCAGACTGCGATGGCCTGGTGATTCGCACACGGAAAGGAGGTGCAGAGAGTGATTCGTGCGAGGTAAGTCATGCGTGCAAGGAGATTAAGACTTACAAATTGAACTCATTTGCCATGCAGGACCATGGAATCAGACCGATCCCATATCTTGAGTGTATCATTCATGAGACCCCAGGCCGGATGAAAAACATATTTGCAGCCTTAGACTATGACCCCTTACTTACAGTAGGCTTATGGGATGAACGAGAGCGTTTATTTTACGGTAAAAGGGTACCATATCGTCAGCGCCGGCGAGCAGACGGAGTTGATGCCTGGGAGACGCTTTATCGCGATGCGGGATATCTATCCTCAAGGTCTCTAGGTTTCGACCACGTGAAGCATTCAGAGGATAAGAGTCTCTTTATCTTCGCCGTTGCAATGAACATAAACGAGCATTTAAAAATAAAAGATTTCGAACTATCGGACAGAATCTTCCAGCATTTTCGCAGACTAACAGATTGGGCAAGGAGCAGACAATCATGGCCAGGTCTCCTCGAGCATAATAAATATTTCCTTCAGCATAGCCATGAGAAGAGAGAGTCCGCTTCTTTTGACTCTCCATACTTAGGTTATCCTAGGCAGGACTGCGAAAAGGGAGAGGAATATAGATCATTGCTTCATCTTACTTACAATGGATTACTGGTCCTTGGCGGGCAAGGGCCGGATAGAGGACCAGATTGGCGGGGTGGCCACACATTCCGGTCCACACACAAGGAGTATCGACGGCTACCATGTCTTGAATTCGTTGTCAAAGATGACCCAGCATCCGACTTTATCTCAAACTTAGTAGCGGATAAAGAACTCGCAGTGAATATTCACAGAGGAGATGGCTCAGTATATACGATAGATCCAAACTGTTGTGAATATTTACAACGGGACTCAAATCCAGATGGAGTCTGGGAACAGCAGCAAGTATCAGAGCGTTCTCTGCAGCATTTCTGTCTCGATCATCTGCCGTTATTCAGGCATGAAGAAGTGTTAATCTGCACTGTTGCAATGAAGATCACCGAAAACACAAAAGACATGCTTATGGGGAAAGAGCAAGATTTTGTTCACGTCAGTACAGCGTTTGACCTGATATACAGAATATTAAGGATTAAATGTAACCTCGTCAGCTGGGATGATGTAAAGAACTTTCACCAGTTGTGTGAGGTGCATGACGATTTCATCAATCAGAACTTCGAACACCAAGACATTGAGCATCTGAAAACGCTGCGAAGAAACGGTCTGTTCGTCCTTAAAGGTCCGGAATTCTATGCATCTGACATTACAACGTATAGAATTCCTCTGCTCAAGTTAGCAGCTCTACGAGGATCAATTAACCACAACTTTTTAGTTAACACTTACGTGGATCCAAATCTCGCCGTAGGGTCTTGGGATGGGCAAGATGGCCATTGTATTGGCCATAACCGTGACACACTTGGAGCAATAGAAGTACATAAAAACGGACGCCGTTTTCCCAAGGCCTGTGGACAATATCCAGTCAAAATCGTTGACATTCCCACGAGCTCCCCTATGTCTATACGGGGTAGTGTTCTTGAGGGTGTTGAACCACTAAAGGATGAGCATTTTGTCTTCTTTATCATAGCAATGGGGATTGATGAGCTTATCGATGATAGAAACAAGACAAAAATATTAGAAGCAATTGAGAATTTTGACCTTGCAAAACGTGTGGCAAACCATCTAGAGCCTGTCAACACTGCGGATTCACTACCAGGGATTGTTTCATCTAAAAGAACGGATAACAGGTCCTATATAAGAAAGCAGAATGGAATAACGCAACAACGTGTAAGTGACTTAACAACGACAAAGGAATTAAGCAACCAGGCTACAGAAAGACGCTTCAACGACTTGCAGATCGAGGGTATTATGCCTCGCGGAGACGTGAGGCTATATGAGAAGGATTCCCCGGGAAACGCATATATTGTTTGCGGAAAAGACATACCCGATGCCCTGAAAAGTGTTAAAGGTGGCGCAAAACATCTGGAGAGCAAAGAGGTTGGACATCTCAGTGAAGTAAAACTCCTGAATTTCGAGCTTAAAGATATTGCGGTAGGAGGTGGGAACGCACTAAGCTTTCTTGGAAGTTTTCATCACGACTTATTCGTGATATCAAAGACTACACTATATAAGGCGTTTAGAAAGGAAGATGCAGAGGATTTCTGGGCGAAGAATTCGAAAGCGATAGAAGATGCTTACCAGCGAAGAGAATCATATGCCAAATGGCGGAAAGAGCTGAGACAAAGAGGTAGCATACGAACATCAAAGAGGCTTCGGGAATTAGAGCTTCAATTTGAAAGAAGTAGCGACTAAAATAAATAACTGTAGCTATTAGGCAACTGAGCCTTATCGATTGCTTGATTATTAAAGCTCATGACGTCGCTACGAGACATATAAAGCCGACACACTGAAAAGATCTATTAATTTTGGCCACACGTCTTTCTTCTTTGATAACTTTTGACTGCCTCGTGGGGATGACAGCTTATTCGCATAACTCAGTACAGGCATGACAATTTTGGACTGATATCTTACCCGGATTAGAGTAGCACTACGACAAAGTTACGCATGTAGACCAAGGGATAGAGGTCAACAACAATCTTCTCGTTTGATATCGAAGATCGACAGGATATAGACTAGAACCCAACTGTACCGAGACATTGAGAGGAATCGAGAACCATAAATCAATCATATACACCTCTAGAGCATGTTTTCTTAAGCTTGGCGGTGTAGACTTATTCATAACGAAACTATTCTCCCAACTACAATAAGTGCCACCCTGACCCTCTGATCTAGGTACAGTCATTCAGGTGCCTCGTGTGCACAAAGCATCGATTGCAAGGGCACTGGCAAGACAGCGACTGGCGATTGGCGATTGCTTTAGATGTGATCTACTGGTCATTTTCGATGGATAATTACCTCTGCTAAACTTAGCGCTTTCAAAAGGGGGTCCCAGTGCTTAGAATACTGAACGTCTCAGATACATGGCCTAGCCAATCACTTACCAAATATGGTCCTGAAAATAGCAATCGGATATACTCTGGTTGCTCAGTCTAATTTACCAGGCTTGAACTAGCTAATGAGGCTGGTTAGAAAAAAGAAAATCTCTCTCCGTTTTGCGAGACTTTTAACCATGAAGCTCTTTATTTCTATAGTAATAAGCTTTGCTACAGTGATTGTTGCGGGAAGGAGTATATGCTATCTGTGCTACGGAAAAAGACCTGATCTCGGAAGCCCGTGCAGTCGCCTAATGTTTGCCATTGCCGACAAACTACTTTTCATAATACAATATACTGAGGAGCTAATCATGAACATCTATTTCTCCCCTCTGTGCTTTACAAGCAATCCATTCAAGGGGAAAGTCAAAATAGCAGAAAACTAGTTAGCTAATCCTAAAGCAAATGTAAGATTTAACCGCGCGCTAGTTGGCATTAAAGGCTCTACTCTATAGAGTCTCCTTGAAAGGCTAAAGAAAAGAAGAGTTTGGATCTAGAATCTCAGTAGTCCCACTTCAGTAGGATGTATCATATGCTCTTACAACGATTGCTCAGTTACATATAACCTGTCGAAGTCTATAGGAACAAAAAGCACCCATTAAGACGCCGGATCTCATATAGCCGATGGCGAAAGGACCGGTGAGTTAACGATCATCACTTGAGCCGTGATCGACTTTGTTGGGGCCACATTAACTTCGCAGACCTACACCTTGCCAGCATCTATCTATAAAGTCAGTGTTTCCCCATACACCTAGGATCTATTCCTACTCTTATCAGTTGTTAAAGAATATCCTCGATCTTTCATGACCATAGCTCCCTCCTCCTCCTTTTGGCATAGTCGAAAAGACAACAAAGACTCGCTTATTGCTCTCCTTCCCATCTGGAGTTACTACCTTCTTGTAGAGCACCCACTCTACATCGGCTATCTCAGTGACAAACTTACTGCATGATCCTCGTTTCCTTAGCAGCCATAATACAAGTCTCTTTCTCCAACCCTGTCGTGATTTCTTCTCCTTTTCTAAACAGCTTGATAGTGATATTCGAGAGTCCCCGCCTGCCTTACTTGATACTGTAATGGTGCTTGCTATCTTGCTTGATTCATTCAGCTTTTCTTCTTACTTACGGTACCTCGTTGACGGTTATAGGAGTTGATGCTTACGTTGTTTTGGCCGGCTTCGCGGTCTTCTGATTTACAGAGGAAGACTTGCTCCCCACCAAGCTCCACGTGCTGGGGCTTGATGTCTCTAAATCTTCATGTTTGTCTCCTATATTATCCATGAATGGACTGATAAGTCTCTGTAGCTCATTTGGGCTCGGCATTGTGAGATACATAAGAAAGAGATAGAACCCGTGACCCTCCTATTATTGTATGTGGAATCGGACACTATAGATGAGATAGCTTCAGGCAACCTTATATAGTTAGGCCGCTAAGATATTTATTTGTAGCAGTTTAATGCACCTTATGTAAAGTATTTAAAAAGCAATTGCCACCTTAACGTAAGTATAAAATCCACTGTATTAGGGCTATTTTTTTCTTTTAGTATGTAGGGTGAAATTAGTATGTGAAACTATAGAATAGATTGAGTTATACCTATTATATCTCCAAGCGACTTCTAAAGAGCATGTCAGTCCCCTTTAGTGGAGTTTTTAAAAATGATTTCTCTTAAATAAGTTTACTAGTACTTATTTATTAGGTAGATCTGACCACTAATAGATAGCCACGGTTATACTAATAGATCACTAATAACAGGAGTTCAAAACTATATGCACCTGCAACACATCAAGAGCACTGCTATATATTCGGTTTTCATACAAAGAACTCAAGCGGGGGCCACGATATATCATATCTTCCGGATCACACCGCTATTATATATTACCTGCCAGCAGAAGGATTACTTAAGTAGGAACATAATAAATGAGCTTACATACAAGGTGTGCGACCTGGTTTAAAGTAAAAGAATATAGGATATTTTATTTCTTAAATATCAACAGTCGTTCACGTATATATTTTGGCCGTCTCTAACCATTCGCTACTACCATAGTCCTATCGCCGTCAAGGCCGTCCTACATCGTAGATCTAGACCCACAATGGCTAATAAAAATGCTCTAATTATATTTGTCATCGGCGAGCATTTTAGTAATTAAGTAGGCGCCTCGAAATTACTAGGTTTATAAGCTATATTTATAGTTGTTCCACATGTGGGTCTCGAATAGGGTACGTGGGTGGCTAACAGTAGTTATCGATGTATCGAGGCAGTTTTGGTTAATCTTAGGCTGCCGCCATCGCTGTGAATCCCAGGACACATTTTCTCAGTAGTATTATTGATGGCTTGCGTCTACGCAATGGTGAATAATTGCCGTCGCTAAGCAAGTGTCTATTTCCTCTTACATAGCTTAAGCATATGCAATGCTATTTCAGGGAATATCTATTGGTATAAGTCTTTTGACTGTGCCATGCTAAGGAATTATCCCTCCCCATTCCCGGCAATGAAAACCCGTACTGAAGCGCGAAGTTTAGAAGGGGGAGGCAACGAAGCTCCACAGAACCGATATAGTCTCAGATCAGGACCTTCAGCACAACAAGCTGCCCCACGCGCCCCCAGAGCTACGAGACAGGGAAAGGTAACTGCCCATTCCAAAGCTCAATCTCAGAACGTGACAGGGAATTATGTTGCGGAAGAGAAATCAAAACCGGCCAGTGTGGAGCTGTTGAAGATCATTCGAAACCAAGACTATCTGCAACAGCTTCTGTCCTGCATGGACTATAATTATAAGGGATATCCCCCAAGCGAACTCAGCAAGGATGACATTCGAAGTGGTTTCTCTAAACTTAAGGATATCGCCCGTTCGATCTATAAGCTTGAATCGTCTGCCGGATGCAGAAGTGTAGAACCTTATGCAGGAAACAGGACTCTACAGAATACTATTCGTCTGTTCCTCACGAATTTTTGAGAAAGCCGCACCCTGTTATTAACACGGAAAATCTTATTGCGAAGGAGTTAGAACTTCTCACCATCTTGTCGTACATAAAGGATATGGGCGAGGATATGACGATTAGCGATGAGGCAGTCGTTGTGTTGAGTAGGAATGAAAACGAGTTTCTCCACATCGAGAGATATCTCAACCAGTCTCACGATGATGAATATAGGAACTATGAAGTGAAGGACATCTTCCGTGTCAAGCGGCGAGGCGAGGCTGAACGGATCAAAAGCTTCCAATCCTCTAATAGCACTTCCAAGAGTCGTCTTCTTTGGCATGGATCACCAGTCCCCACTTATGGGGGAATCCTTAGCCATGGCCTTCGAGTTGCACCCGTCCAAGAACCTCAATCAAGTGACCTGTTATGCAAAGGCATTTGTTTCGCTGACATGTCTTGCGTGTCGATTGAGCATTGTCGCTCCTATAGCACAGGTGGTGAGGCCCTCCTTCTCCTCTGTGAAGTTGAAGTCGGGGAATCTCCCTTGGAAATGTTTAGTTC
This sequence comes from Fusarium siculi, assembly GCA_019843635.1. Taxonomy (NCBI): domain Eukaryota; kingdom Fungi; phylum Ascomycota; class Sordariomycetes; order Hypocreales; family Nectriaceae; genus Fusarium; species Fusarium siculi. Next base: position 53,727 of record JACDIX010000010.1, read on the forward strand.
CAGTCTTAAAACAGGCAGTGTTACCAATAAGAGTAATAAGTATAGTACGTTCATCCGTGGTCGAACTGGTCCCGTCCAGTGGATCGACGCCGCAGAAATTCATCAGAGTCTCTTGGGAATTCAAATGGTAATGGTTTATTTTCCCTTCTATCCCCCCCGTCGAACTTTGCTCCTAATACTTGATATCGTTTAGCCTGACCCAACATTTGATCCTAGTGATACATCCTACCCATATGCACCATCGAACTACAACAACTACATTTGCTACAACGAGTCCCAAATTCACATTCGCTACCTTGTCCGCCTTCAGTTTTAGAGGCGGCTGACTCCACTGCTCCAGCCAGTTACCAGGCGCTTTAACAGTAATTTCGCCCTTTTTACAGTGCTAACATTGAGAATCTAGTTCTCCTAGAGCATCTGTTGGTAGCTTCCGAACCTCTAGTGCCTAGCAGATCCTCTATAGGAATAGTCCCTGAAAGCAGTAGTATAGTTCTATTGAATTTGTTAAAGATATACAGAATATATAGGACTATAAAGAAATTATGATAAGATAAGGACTTCAGCACCAAGTACATTGAATTGAGTCACATTGTATTCACTCCGGCTTAAGCGGTAATGATCGCATGGTTATACAGTATTAAGGACATTGGAGACTTGCGGACATATCTGGTACTTTTTAAGGCTGCTCTTCAAATACAAGATGTCCTACAACATGAGAGATTTGCGACTGGCGTGGAAATGTAATAGGTAGTGACAAGGCCTGGGGGCAGGACTCACTGCCCATGAGGTGCTACTCTGGACCTTAGCTTTAATATGACGAACGTGTTACTGGTGATTTGTATGAGCGCCATGCCTAATCCGACCCAGCTACCTACGCGATACACCTTGTCGGATTGATCGATGGTGAAAACATCTATCACAGAAGGTGCTATGTGGACTTCTGCGTCACTTGCACATAGAAACCGTGCAAGGAATAAATATGGCTATGTTACGACGTTCCATACAAGAGGAAGGGCGGTCTGGATTTAATGTTGCAAGAAATTACTGGCTTCTTCCTGCCCTTGAGGAGAAGTGTCAATGTAGCCAAAAGTGAAGAGCATAATCCTGCATTGTCCGAGATGTTCACCACGTTGTCGTCGATGAGTGCGCTATACCCTTTAGACTCCACAGAGAACTGATTTCATCGCACGTAGTAGACATGTAGAAGAGCCTTAGGTCGCTCACTAAATGGTTTGATCAGTGCGCTATATTGTAGCATTGCTTTGCTATGTAATTGACTACTACCTATAAGGTTCAGCTTCAGGCTGCGAACACAGAAGATGAACGAGAATGCGATATTCCTTTCCCAAACATGAACCTGTACCCAGAGTCTTTCACAATGGCCAATTTCCAGGCCTTTTTGTAGCACGCACAGTAGAGGGTTATACAAAATAGGGTCAAAGGTCCCACCAGAGGATGGGGTGAGTACAGCCCATATACAGATGGAGTATCACTCTCCTGTGCTAAGTACTAATAGAGCATTCTTACTAGCTAAGTACATCGCGCTCTTCTCCACCGCACTGCATACACACAAAATATCAGTATGTTGTTGTATTCATTCACACAGGTCTATTCATCCCTCAACAGGAAATCCCCATCAAGGCATAATGTATTGCACTGAGAGCACCCTTCAAGCTTAGAGGCTGGCATATATCACTGACAAGTATCTAATGATTTAAGTATTGACAGCTATAAAGCCTGCCTGCATAGCCTTGAGATGGCTCCAATCGTTGCTGTCCAGCGCCAGGGCCCATGCCATAACACTTTTAATACCATGTGAATGGGCTAGATATGAAATCTTTTCTTGGATGAGTTCCGGGGTGTCCCACGACCAAAACAGGCGTGTTTGTGCATCCCAATACCACTTCGCATGGTTCTCCTTATCAAGATACCCATTATCGAGAGCCTTGTGGAATGAACTCAGAACATCGATGCCATCACATTTGCCATAGTCGAATTGGCAACCAGCGCCACAGTGTGCGGTAGTTGAGCCACTATAGGTTGTCAGTTATAACATCAACGAAAACAGCGCTAGGATAGTACCTACCACCACCCAGAGCCTCCACAGCAAGATCCCTCGGCACACTTGAAGCTTGTGCCCACACCGCAGGTGTTATCAGGGGCCATTGTCAGCTTGGCGGGCGTCTCGGCAAAATTCGCTGCTTCAAATGTCATGGAGCCAGACTTTCCAGTATCACTGCCATCGTCGTCATTCTCGAGGAGCTCAGTAGGACAACCTATAGGCTGATTACAGGTATAGCCACTCTTTGTAGTAAACCACTTGGCGTAAAAAGGAATACCAACGACAAGTTTGGAAGCGGGAAAGCCGAGTGATATATATTTCTTGATAGCAGATACAGCACCTTCGATTGACACGTGGTGAGTGGTTTGATGGTCTCGGCGGTTCATAAGATCATAGGCCATAACCTTTTCTCATTAGTAGACTCGTTCAATTGTCAAGTGGGTTTAAGAGGAAGGGGAAATGTACATTGACAAAATCAACAGACTCGTTGATGTGAGGTGTTTCCACAGACGTATATGCGATCATATCACGCTGGAGGCCTGGAACAGCGATTGAAAGCTCCTTGCTTCCGATAGAATTCTTTATTTCTTTTAGAAGCATGGGGAAGGCTTTTATCTCGCTCTTCTTTTTGCAGTTCGGGACTTGCTTATAGTCCTGGCCGTTACCGCCAGGATATTCCCAATCGATATCTGAATAGGTTTTTTAGCCACTTGCAAGGAATCATTAGTTAGAATACGCACCGACACAGTCAAAGCCGAGCCTGTCGATAGTAGACGCAATATTTTTGGCGAATCTTTTCCGGCTCAAACTGGTCTTACTACCCTCATCAAAGCCCGAATTATCGCCCCAGCCACCGATAGATAAACAGACGTTCACCCTATGATCAAAAAGGTCACGAACTTGTTGGAGTGGCTTAAATGGTTTGTAGTCCCCAACAGGCTCAGCCGTAAAGAGGGACGAGTTAGCAAACGAAATCATGACGTGGGTGACCGCTCCCGTCAGGTCTGGGGTCGGTAAGTCTGCAGTGTGCCATCTGTAGAGCTTTCAGCTTATGACAATGCATTTTACCAGCACTTGGTGTACTTACTGGTCAAAGTAGAGAACGTTTCGCGATTCGGCTGCATTAGCCACGACGGCAGCACCAAGACCGACAAGTAAAGCTAGGTGCATGACAGGAGTTACTTAGGGACTTTGAAGGGGCCAATTAATGGATAAAGATCGGGATGGCTTGCTTATTAGTATGGCGCTCTCTCAATGAACTGCCAAAAGCTAAATTATTGGGCTTGCCAGAATACCCTTACTGATTAATTCAGGACTGGCTAATATGACAATTCTAATAATAAATTCGGTAGTCGAAGTAACCTCCGCCAATAAAGGACACTTTGGTGTTCTATGTGCAATCTATCTTCGCCTTTCCCTCGCGATATATCCTAGTAGCGTTTGGGGGTCTTTCACGATGAGACTTAAAAGGCAAACAGCCTTGCTGAAGAAGGTTAATGAGAGCCATAGCGCAAATTTGCTATGTACGGAGATCGAGTCTATAGCTGCAATGTAAGACAGCTTTGCCTGCCCTGTAATTATATGTAATTATACAATGAAATGCCGGCTAATCTAACTGACTCTTGAAAAGCGGTCCTGCCATGCCATTCAACATACATGTGAAAGTTCAAACAGTGAAATGGACTACACATGAGGTGTGTACTAAACTCTCACTGAGTTATACTAGTTACGCTGTCGCCTTGGTTGGGACGAGGCTTGCGTATGTAGGTCGTGAATCCAGTTACTGGCGCGTGAAACTTGCTCTTAGTCTCTTATGGGAATACGAACAGGAACCAGATATTATGGATAGCCAGCGGTTCAATGAGTATGGATAAGAGAAGAATCTACAAGCAGTTGATTGGGAAAATGGGCTGCCATATTGGAGAACTGTGAGAATGTCACTGCATAAGTTCGAGTAGCAGGAAAGTTCCCATTATCTTACGCCCGAATTTTATTTGCTGACCCATAAACCCATTACCACCATGACCTTCTGAGTGCTTCTTTTATCGATTTGAGTGTTTGTCATATTTAGATAATCTGCCACATCGGAGGGACTGTAGATCTTATACACATTCAAGGCCAGCTAAAGAGTCATCATGTTGGTTTCCTATTAATCAGCCTTATGCGGCAGCAATTGGTCAGGCATTTTCGTATAATGTCTAGTTTTGAATCGAGATGTGTTATTTGCAGTTGTGAGTTGTGGCTGAAAGCTTAAATCAGCAGAGAGAACTTGACTGTTCGCCTGAGAAGTGAGGCCAATGACAGGTGGGTTAATTTAGAGGGCTCATCGTAGGCATCGAATGCCTGCCTACACATTTTGAAAGGGCGATGGTCGGGGTTTGATTCCACGGCGAGAACTATTGGCGAAAATCTCGTAGTTTGCTGTCTCTCATGTCGATATTGGCGCCTGTCATTCCGTTGGCTTGATCCAAGTGTCGATCCGTTCGCATGGTTAGCTCTCAGATCCGATGACATTTTTGTTGCAAGATTTCGGTGGTTCCTGGAAAAAGACTGTTCAAAGGGCCCAAACACTTGTTTTGTGTTTATAGTCAATAGAAGATAGGCGATGCTTAAGCTATCTGTCATTAGGGATTATCTTGAATAAGGTCACCCGAAGAAGCGGCACAGCTTACAGCGCAACTCCACCTCATATCGTCTCCGCTCATGTGAGACTTTGCAGGCGCCGAACGCAAGTCCTACAGATCCTGCGTGCTAGAGATGTCTCGGCCAACCATTGTGTCATAGTCACAGAACCATGGTTATAGCCGGGGAAGATCCCTCTCTACAGGCGGGCCTGCGGTACGTACGTAGGTATTCTGCTCTTCTGTGTCTACATGGGTACGCGCGCAGACCACATCGCCTCGTTGTTCTGTTTGGTCAAAGACCTCGATGAGTTCAGGTACATTACTCACTTACCTAACTGGGACCAACGGATCAAAGCCAGACAGATTCTTGCACCATCTGTGATGTGGTATACCTGTTGAGCTGGCCCGCTTTTCGACGCTATCAGGGATTACATGCCTTAGCTTGGCAGATGGTTGCTTGCTTACTAACAGACTTTACCGTATTAGGTCGACTCTGGAGTTTCAAGGCGGATCCTTCTTGTATCTTGATAGAGGAAAAAAGATGCATCTGGGGGCGGCTGCGGGGCGTACTCCTCCAAGGTGCAACTTGAAAGGGCAGCTGACTGGTTGACGATCCACCGATTGCTGGCGTTGGGCCTATATGCCAAGAATGACGAAAAGGCTGGGGAGGATTAGGAAAAAGCGGGAGAAGGGCTTTGGATCTATTTAAGAACAGACCTTCTTTTCGTGTGTGGAGAGATGTTGATGCACAATCTCCTGTCATCCCCAACCCGACTCCTACTCAATCTATTTGAGTTTCCGTCTATTTGGAATTGTGCAAAGATCCTCATTTCATCTTACACACGCCTCAGATCCTAGTATGGCATCATCTGTGCTTGACGTCTCATCCCCACGGAGAACTACCGTGCCAATATCGTTTACACGAGGTACATGTAGTAGACCTAGCTTCTCAACTGTCACAGAGGCATTATTCCACTATGCCACCACACAGCCTTCGGCAACTGCGGGGCGAGATCTATCGGCGGATCCAGCCGTTGAGATAAGCTACGGTGAGCTTGCTGAAAGAAGCATCGGGTTGGCGCACCGGTTGCGAGATCTAGGCGTCGCGCCGGGACATCGTGTGCCGCTTGTTGTCAAGCGTGGTGTTGGTATGTTGGTTGGTATCCTTTCTATATTGTCTTGTGGGGCTCAGTATGTGCCTCTCGATGGAGACGTAGTGTCAGATGAGACTTTACGCTTTGCGTTACAACAGACCGGAGGAAGAATGGCTTTATCTTCAAAAGCTACGGCACATCGTATGTCGAACACGGATGTAACAGATGTTGTAGTTATTGAGGATGAAGACAACAGGAAGAAAAGTGTTGCAGACTTTACTCCAGTGAGTAGGCCTCAGGATGGCTGCTATGTGATATATACATCAGGTATGTTGATCTGTCTTATACTACTTTTCATTAGACTACCACGTATCAGGCACGACAGGTCCTCCGAAAGGAGTCGACATCACTCATAACAATGTAACAAACCTGTTATGCCAAGCACCAGGCAACCTAGGTATTGGCCCAGGAACCTGTGTTGGCCAGGTTATGAGCGTCAGCTTTGATATGGGTAAGTAAAACACATATCCAAAGACAAAGGACCATTCTGACATACAATTTGAAGCTGCGTGGGAGACTCTTGGTTGCCTATCAAATGGCGGGACCTTAGTTATGCGGGGTTCCGACTGGTCTAAGGCCCTTAAACAAGTGAGTTCACTGTGTGCAAGTGATGAGCCAGTCACTGACTATCATAGATTGATGTCCTCATCTGCACACCAAGCATCCTGTCAAGATACAACCCACAGGACTTTCCAAGACTGAAGGCCGTTGCCACAGCAGGAGAGCCTAGCTCTCATCAGTCAGTTCCCTACTTTCACTTACTTGCTGATTTCAACTAACCTCTCCAGACTCGCTGATCTGTGGTCATCTCATGTCTCATACTTCAACTGCTATGGCCCTACAGAAACCACCATCGTCAATACGATGCACCGGCACCAGACAGGCCAGCCCCTCTCCATTGGTAAACCGACACCAGGAAATAATGTTTATATCCTAGACGAGTTTCTTGTGCCAGTACCTGTTGGAGAAGTCGGGAATGTTTGGGCTGGGGGTGCAGGCGTAGCTCGTGGCTATGTTGACTTGCCAGACAAGACAATCGAGAGGTTCAGGCCTGATCCTTTCGCTCAAGACGGGTCAGTTCCAAAGTATGAGATATTTGAGAAAAGACACTGACCTTGAACTCAGATCAAATATGTACAACACTGGTGATCTCTGCCAATGGAACCCCGACGGAACCCTACGTATACTTTGCCGGATAGACGACCAAGTTAAAATCAAAGGCTTCCGCGTCGAACTCGACGGCGTAACAGCCAGCATAAAATCTTGCCCCTGCATCCAATCGGCCACCGCTCTGCTGATCAACAATGAAATCCACGCCTTCATTACTCCAAACCACTGCCCCATCGAGGTTGTTGAGGCCCACCTCAGGACCCTTCAGCCCTACTACGCCATTCCAACACACTACCACCAGCTGGACAGTCTCCCTATGACTGCAAACGGGAAGATCGACAAGGGAGCTTTGAGAATGAAAGAGATGGTGGAAGTTTGCAAACCTCAGCCTGCTGTCTTGCGTGCTCGTATGGATTCAAATGCCTCGAGTGCTATGCAGCTCAGTTCTTCCTCTAACGTAAGTGATACGACGCTTGATCATGAGCATCAGTATGATCTTGAGAAAGCTCTTCCGGAGAAGGATATGCCTAAACATGTGAGACTGTTGCGGCACAGACTGCTCATTGTTTATCGTCGACTTTTTTCCCTTGTTGGACTCTTTAATATCGCTACGGCTATCGCTCTCCTCTTCACTGGCATTACTAGAGAGTGGATGGGCATCATTATAGCCATCAATCTGGCCACAGCTGCTCTTATTCGTCAGGAATTCATCATCAATGCCCTTTACACTATCACATGTAGCGTCCCCAAGACCTGGCCTCTTGCTATCAGAACCCGATGTGCCAAGATCTACCATCTCGGTGGAGTTCACTCCGGTGCAGCTGTCAGCGCAGGAGCCTGGCTTCTTGCAACAAACATAGCCGATATTGCTTGTCTGTTCGGAAGCTGTGCCAACTGGGGCACTTTATCCATCGCTTCTCAAGTCATCTCTTGGATCCTGTCTGCCACGTTCATTGGCATGATCGGAATGGCTTGGCCTTCAGTCCGCAAGCGGTATCACGATCTCTTCGAGAGAACCCACCGCTTTGTCGGATGGACTATGCTCGCGCTCTTCTGGTTGCAAACCGTGCTTTCAGCCCATGGCAGCACACCTTCTGGTAATACACTTGGGGAATCCTGCGTCAAGTCGCCTGCCTTCTGGTTCCTAGCTGTAGCAACAGCAAGTGTTGCCTCATCCTGGTGCTTCCTCCGAAAAGTCCCCGTTGAAGCTGAGAAACTGTCAGACCACGCTATCAGGCTTCACTTTGACTACACTGTCCCCGTCAACGGTTCCTTCACCCGTCTCTCTCACAAACCTCTCAAAGAGTGGCATTCCTTCGCCACGATCCCGGCTCCCGAAGCCATCAGCGGCCGATCAAAGGGCTACTCCGTTATCGTCTCTAATGCCGGCGACTGGACAAAGTCCACCATTCAAGACGGCCCAACTCATATCTGGACACGCGGTGTCCCAACCTGCGGCGTGATGCGCATCGCAACCCTCTTCAACCGCATCGTCCTCATCGCAACAGGTTCTGGTATCGGCCCTGTTCTCGGACATATCCAAAACCCAACATGTCCAACACAACTCATCTGGTCTACCAAGAACCCTGAAGAAACCTTTGGGAAAGAAATCTGCCAGACTATCAACGAGCGCATCCCCAACGCGGTCATCCACGATACAAAGAAGCTCGGGAGACCGGACTTGGTGAAGATGGGCTACAATTTGGTCAAGGGCTTCAAAGCTGAGGCAGTCATCATCATTGCGAATGAGAAGATTACGAAAAACGTGGTTTATGGTTTAGAAACGCGTGGTGTTCCAGCTTATGGTGCTATTTGGGATAGTTAGCTTGGTGATTTGATTTTGGAGTTTTGAGCTGGAGGTGTTATTTGCTGCTGAGACCTGTGGCTGAGAGCTTGATCCAGCCGAGAGAACCGGAGTTTGGGGGTTGGTTTTTATGTCTCGGTATTTCCGATTGGGATGAGCTGTATGCCAATACGAGAGTACATTGACATGACCGGATGGCTTAGTTTGGAGAACAACAATTACTTAAAACAAGAGCATATACCCTAAAACTTACTAAGCACATAGCAAATAAATGCGAATCTTGACGAATATTGTTTTACATCGCAGCATGCAATCATTTATCGCATAGAAATCGTTTCCAGGCATGTCATTTCAGATCTCTGCGTATTGCATTCCACAGAGGCGTCTCGGTAAACCAGGGCACTCATTTGGCACGAATAACTAAGGAGCGCCAAAGATGATCGCGCATTTCACAACTTCAAGGCCTAAATCTCCATTCCAATCCGACCGCATCGAAAACTACAAAAGAAGCATATTATTAGAACCTCTTAAGCTGGTGGCGTATCTTACGAAAGCAATTGTTGACAGCAGCACCCAGCTACGGACATTACGCTTGTTGATAGCAGCTACCCTATAGCTTCAATTATCAAATTGGATAATAGTCTTAAGCTTAGGAAGACTTACAAAGTGACACTAGGCGTCAGAAATACGGTTTCTGCGGCTAAAGGGACCAAATTTGCTATAATTAAACTCTCTTGGAAACACCTTGGGCCATTTTTCGATTGCCATACCAGGCTTGCTTAGACTTTAAAGAACTTCCGGAACTATTCACATTGGTACCAGTGGTACTGTCAACTGAAGTCAGCGGAAATCTCAGCAAGGTCAAGGGGCAGTGCCTACTATTGCTCCATTCCTACGTAGGTGGGGGACTAGAGAAGCTCGTGGCCGGATGAATCGTGGGAACATTCTCGACCAACAATCTTTTCTCGACAGTTTTTACTCGTAACCCTACCTAAGAGATCTGCTGTATATATAACGCAATCAGTTTCTACGTAAGCACTCAGGAGGTAATATTGGCTTGGGCTCTAATGTCAATGTACATGAGTTCCTGCAACGGGAGCTAGATGGGTGAATGAGAAGGCCTATCACGTATTTTGTGTTATAAAACCTGACCGATGATTTCAAATAGTAAATCTTGGTATAACAGATAACGAGATACCATCAAGCTACTTGTAAAGAATATCTAGTATATACCCAGAAACTGTCTTATCATGCTCCACTTATGCTACAGTATGGATCTAGCATGGGGTGGGTAGGACCCTAAAACAGGGCGCCACAGGACCAACTATTAAAGAAGAAGGAGAATGCTATCATAACGATGGAGGTGCTAGGTTCAGACTTTGCTATATCTGGTAAGTCTGTCTCTGGAAGATGCTCCTTAAACCTCGATTGCCGCGTTATAGTAGCCATATTAGCTAATAATAATTTAAGAAGTTAGCTTGTAATATTATAACCTTAAGGGTTTATATCTTTATTAATGTATATTTTATATTGTTAAGATTATATTAAGATTATATAAATAACTGTGTTATTATAGTATTTATATTAAAAATAATTATATTAATAATAACACTAGAGATACACTTAATAAAATCCTAACTTTTAAGCTACTAGCCTCCTATAAGTTCCTTACTAATACAGTCATGATCCTAAAGGCATTTACCGAGAGGTTTAAATACTAATCAAAATAGTTGCCTTTAATCATTTATCGAAACTGTGTCAGATTGATGTAAGATACTTTCTAGCACTGGCAGCAAGCGTCATTTCAAGAAGTAGGAAATCAAGCAGTAGCTAAGCAAAGGAAACAGGAACATATAACAGAGACTATAGAAGCATCGGTGTCCGTTTTGGAAGCAATAGCGTCGATCCGATCTGATAATTAAACCTTCACCAATACGAAGACTCTTCTCGTTAAAGAAATGTGAAACGGACATTCAAGCCAATTTACTTAAAGTCATCGAGTAAGCCTATAGATAATTACAGAATTCCGCCCTTTACCTGTTTAAGTCCATGGAAGACCTATACCTATATAAATAACTCTAGCCAAGGAACGGTGTTACGATTGAAATTATGAACAAGAAGTGGAATCTCCCTTGATCTTCTATATTTAAGTCAATCTCAAAGTTAGGTCGCTACGTACCTTTTGCTTGGCTAATAATAGGAGGCTTGCACCAAGTAACAGACTAAGATATCCCATCACTACATATAACAACATCTGGTATATACCACAACATGCAGTCCCATATATGATTCCTTCCCACACCTACTCTATTGTCAGAATAGTTTGACTAGTCAGAACGATGAAGATTGAAAGTCAACTATACTGCGCATTGATGCTAGCTCGGCTTACATCAGGCCAGGAGGTACCCCCTACGTGTGAGGCTGGCCCGGTTCTCTATGCAGGAACCTGGAATCAATACCTGGCACCTAACATGGGAGTGCAGTGTCAGAAAGCCAGTATTTTATTTCCTGACCAGGATCAACGTAAAAATGTAACAATTGAGTATAGCGGCGGCGGCTGCGGTGGTTACCCGCTAATGAACATCACGATACCTCTGGACATACCTCCAGGGTTCGGAAGTATTCAAATGTTTTGCGATGGGATGGAAAATGCCTACAAATACTGCCAGATGATTTCTGTTGAGAAAAGACCGCCCGATGACACCCGTAAGGCTTCCGCAACAGAGTACGCTATAACGCAGGATTGCGCGGTCACTCCACCCGAAACTTCTGCAAAAGACGCCAGTACAGTGAGCACTCCTACAAGTGCAAGTACGCCAACTCCAAAGGGTATCGCTCCTATTGGGACTGCACCCACTCGGGCAGCCAGAGGGACACAGGCCACGCCTACCAATGAGACACCAACCCATCAGGCACCAACCAATCAAACACCAACCTATCAGACACCAACGAAAGAGTTATCCGGTACAATGGCACCAAGTGTTGACGCAGAGAAGCCTAATCCTACAGATAGGGATAGTGGGGCGTACTCTGACACTGATAGTTCCACTAGTACTGGAAGTGGCCCGATGCCAACGGGGATAGCTGGGCACTCCCGATCAGATGAGCTAGGGGCTGCGCAAACGACACAATTGCCAGAGTACTCTCGTGGAGCATCTACAGCACTGCCGGGATCTGTGCCGGTATCACCTTCCAACGAAGGGCAGGCATCCGGGGAGAGCCATCCCTGCACTTGCGGCCAGTGAGTCATTCGATCATAGAAGTGGCGTAGCTGAAACGTCAACATCTTAATGGCACGACTTTCTTTTGATACTCTGTCAGCAGGGTATTGAATCTAACACACTACCACATCCCTTCAATTTTTATAACACTGCAAGATGAAATTTTCCGAAACCATGGACACTTTCCAGAAGTCTGGAGGAAACGTGGGGTAATTATATATAAGACCGCTTTTATATACCGCTTTGGGAGGCCCAGTGGCTCTCAGGTGGGTGAATTTTAAAGCCATTTTGATTTGTAGCTAAGGCGTATTATATCTCAATCAGATATGTCAACCCAACACGCCGGAGAATTTCGTGTTTTGGAAGGCAATATGCGTATAGCCTCAATAAAGATAAGGCTCCTATTTCAAGTTCTAAGGTCATGTTCTTTCTAGATTAAATGAGTGGACGCGCCTAGAGGTGGAGTCTATTGCTATATAGTTGAAGTATGTTTTAAGTGTTTCCTGTTAGGGGCTGTATTATTTTTAAACTGTGGTTTCTACCTAGTTGTAAGTTATATCCCTTATATGCTTTACCTTCAGGAATGCTTAGCTATTGGTAATTTACTATATAGTAGCTTCGGATTGAATGTCATGCTTTTCTGTACTTTTCCGTTTATTCTATAAATATGCTTTAATATAAGATACACTCCAAGCGCAGAAGTCACTCAATTTCGAGATATGTATACCTTTAACCTTCACTTTTCACAATATTCTTATGACTATAAATAGATTATATGGTTTTTGCAGTAATTGAGATTGTCTATAAGTCGTAGTATAGTCTCATCAAGACAGCCCCTAATTGACACTTTAACTTGGTAGAAAACACGAAGATGACGATTCCTTTCACCATGGAATTTAGATGCACCCACCATAGAGTTTTCCATAAACGTAAGCTTGATACTGAAACTGGTTTCGAGAGCTGACAGCCTATTGTCACGTTAGCGTGTGGGCTTTGCTAACGTATCTACCCTTCATGGACCTGCAGCCTCTAGACTACAGGATGCTCTGGATGCTTGTTGAGGACCTGTTTAACAAGGCCGACGAGGATCTTGTCCCTTCCAAGATAGGAGACAGTAGGGAGGACGACCTCACCAGGCTCAGACTAGCGACCTTTGGCTGCTACCATCCTGGACTTCAGTTCTTGAGCAAGTATGATTTTGTGTATTGTGGGTGGTGGGTGGTGACTACGGCACGCCAGGTTGTCCGTGTGGGAGTTGTATTGTATGGCGCTTTCAGATGTAAGACGTGCCTTAGCTCTATCTTGACGGCTTCCTGTATCTTCTATATTTTTTCTCTTTTATCTACTGTTCAGCCTAGTTCTCTATTACCAGAAGACAATAGTGTTATGTATGGATTCTAGAAGTAGATCCTCTCCCGATATCAGAGAAACACGGCTCGCTTCTGTTGCTAACGTCGGTTTCTGAAGACCACGTTGTCTTGTACTAGAACTTGGTTATAGCAACCTGTAGTGATAATTATCTACTAAGAAACAGTACTTTGCTTTCTCTAATAAACTGATGGCGATGTTAATAGTCAGATCACCGCAGAAGAGAACCTTAATAGTAGCAGCCATACCGCCCTGGTTTATTGTAACATATAACGATGTGACGTATGGCTACTAGGACGATTTCAAAATAATGTTTAATTAGCACCTTCTATTGGAGACCTTTCGAAATTTAGAATCATATATATATATCTGAAAAGAGTCCTATGTTAGCATGTGCGGCATAGATCCAGACATATCTGGTAGTCAAACTATATGGCCTGTTTTCCCTCCAGTTCTGTTGACCTCCGCCCTCTATGAATAGAATTACTAGCAGCCCTTAACATCACACAACTGAGAAAGGAAACAAATAGGGATGCTCGTAACCTCATAACCTGGCTATATGAGTCCCAGGTTCACATAGGTAGCTATATGACTTATACATCCACTATGGACGATTGCAAAGGGAAAGCTTTCAAAGTGGTTGGCAGTCTCAACAGAAAGCAGTCGCTCGTAACAAATGTCTTACGTAAGAATGGCCTTGAACCATACGATAACAGAAGGCATCAGGAGGAAGACATTGCAGTCCTTATCAATTGCGAGTCAGCTTACAAAAAGCCAAGGCTTTTGGTTAAACGTAATTGTCGTTCAGGCGGTCGGCTGGTTAAGGAGAAATGGATCAAGGATCTAAAAATCAACATCAAGGCGCTCGACCCATGTGACCCTTACTTATGGGAAGAATTAGTTTGTGTGGACGGTCGAAATCTCAGGGATGATGTGAAGAAGTCTTTGGGGCACTGTTGCGATGGCGATGAGCCTCATAGTGATTTAGAGGATGATGATGATTTTGGTGACAATGATTCCGACTACAGGGAGGACGATGGCGAGAACGATAGTGATGACGATAGCGATGACGATAGCGATGATGCTAGCGATGGTGATGACGATAGCAATGGTGATGACGATAGCAATGGTGATGACGATAGCGATGATTATGGCTATGGCAATAAGTCTCAAGATGATCTATCATGGAAATCCACAGACTCGGGCTTGGGGAGCAGCTTCACTGACTAAGTAATGGTATTCAGATGAAAATGACATGCCTGATACGAGAATATGTTCACATAACCGGAGGGCTTAGTCAATATGCTTAAGTAAATTGGAAAACAAAAACTAATTAAAACAAGAAGAGTTACTATAAACTTTACTGAGTATATGGCTGGTAAATCCCAAGATTCTACTCGAGCTATGTATATTTCGGGATCTTGAGGGGCACCTAGCTGATCATACAGACATATCCTATATTGACGGCATATAACTTAACATACTTAAATCTCAACAGGCCACCAATTGCTTAAAGCTTTTAAGTAGTATTTCTTATACTTAACCTAAATAAGTGATAAAGAGTGGTAGAAGGGTATAGGTCCTTCCTACTTACATGCTATCTTTAGAATAAACTAAATAAAATTGCACTCTAAATAATGTCTCGCAGTCCAATAAAGGTACAGAATAATCTTTACAGACTATATATTCATTAAAGTCATTGCGATTCTAGCTTCAAGCTAGAGGTCGCTTCAGGACAAGTATCTTTTATTGCCTACAGCTATGGCCTTTCCTGTACGTGGTTATCTAAGCCCTATTTACATAGCACGATGACATACCTCTGGATCCAAGCCGTCGATCTATTCATATCTGTTTCTCTGAAGCCACCATGAAGAGCATAAGCAAAAAGCGAACGTTGATTTCATCGACTGATATCAATATGCCCATAAAGTAAAAGGGCATGATAAGGTTACTCTAGTGCTTTTAGGTAATTATAGACCTAATTCTGATATCCCTAGCAGTATAAAGAGCAGCCATCAGCAATTTTCCAAAATTGGCTACGAAATTGTCTTTCATATAAGATTCATGAGATATCTGTAAATTCAATGGATCAGTTCGATTGAAAAATGTATTGCTTGTTGCTTGCCCACTAAGTGACTACGGATAACGCGTTGATCTCCGCTGTTATCAAGCTTATGCAGCAGCCCACTACGGCATGCTACAAACAGTGCTGAGTGACATGAAAGTGATGCGATGCTTTTGATTAACGCCATAACATTAGCCTCATTATAGATTCGAGCATGTGTTTTGGAATATGGCTATGTACGCTCAGAATACGCCGGGCGGGAACATACGCAGCGGTGCCAGTGACTGAGTACGCTATGGAGTAGCAATCATGAATTCATTTTATGCAATATTTAAAGGAGTAGGTTCGTGCTAACAGATAAGTTTGACTCCGCAAGTTGAGCTAACCTTTCTTGGTTGAGAGATTGGAGGCAACATTTTATGTGCCGCTAAGGCTGGCCAAGGAGTTATCATCTTGCTTATCCCAGAATCTGCCTTTATATCCATACCAATTGAGATATGACATGAGTAATGGTGCTGGTCCTTAATTTCTTAAAGTCATAGCTGCAGTTACTTGCAGGTCTGGCCTGATCAACTGATAACGTATGCGAAGTGCATAAATGAGTTCAATGACAGGTGGGTCATTTAGAGGGCTCAATTAAGATCAAAATTCAGACATTGAAGCTAGCGAAAGTGCGGCAATAAGTTCCGCTAAACAAGCTGGGGTTCGTCCCTTGATAGGATAGGTGTTAAGCAGAAATTACCGAACGAGAAGAAGCCTAAAGCCAACGGACCCAAACACGACTGTCCAGAGCATTTCTTACAGCTTGTTTCGTTGCAGGCTTGCAAAAGTAGTTTTAAACACCAGTATAATTACTATAGTAGCCACTATACCCTGATATCTCTTATAGGTTTGCTGCTAATATATCTCACTGTTGAGAAACGGTCATCCTATGCCATCGAGCAAAGATAACCAAAAAATGCCCGTGGTGAGATAACTAGTAGATTGGCTTGCACCTCAAATCGCTGATCTCCTACTAAACTCCGTCAGCTGCATTTCCTACTCCCTTGACAGTGAAGGTGAGAAATAATCTCTTAGTGAGACATATCGCCTGCGTAGGAAGGAGGGTCGAATATGTGAGACGTGAACTCGGAAACTAGAGTGTGAAACCTGCTGTTAGTCTAATACAGGAATACGAACAAAATGGAGCTATTGTGGATAGTAAGTGGTTCAATAGGTATGGATAAGAGAAAAATTTATAAGCAGCTGGTTGCAGGAGTCGTTTGCCCGATGGCGCACAGTGGGCGTTGAATCGTTTTTTTGGAACGGAGGCGGGCAAAGATGTCAACTGGGTTTTCATAGTGAAGTAAATATACAGGATCTGGGCGTACTAAAGAGAATTGTCACAAAGTGATATGTGAACATTGGCTCTAACTGACTAGTAAATTTGAATGCCTTGGGCTTGCAGTAGGAAGGGTGGCTTTAGACGCTGAGAAACAGTATACCGTCCGGCTTCGCCTCTTTGACATAATCCCCTTTGAGCTTACCGACAGCCGTACTTTGATCGATAACACGTAGACGTCCCAGCATCTTTCTTCTATTACGTGTATATTATTCTTTCGTCAGATCCCACTCAATTGTTGTCTAGACTTTCTGCCGAGCAGCACTAGCTAAGCCCGATTGTGTTGTCTGAGTGTATATCATGTTGAAATACTTCTCAGTTTCCTCTCTGGCGAGGCGAACAGCTTCGTCATGTAAGACTGCATCCTTTCTTTTGTCGTGTAGCACAGCCGATACTGTTATCCCTGGAGCCGACGAAAGAATATTTGATGTTGACGATCCGCTCCGTGATTGACTACGGGTAGTGACAGTCATATTGTGTGAGGAGTTGACACAGTAGCTTTTATATCTACAAAGAAATAATATATTAGCTGCCAGTCCGTTTCTCTGAGGATCATCGGAGTCGAGTAATTTACCAATACAAAGGAAATATACCATCCATAAAGGAATTTTGTAAGCCGTAGAAATCCTTTTTAAAATGATATTTGAAGGGAGATAAGAGGTATTATTTGACCATTTTGCATCAGAACAATAACAATCTAAATCCGCCTTCCTTTTAATAATTGCCTACTTATCCGTTTACCCCCCCAAGCCCGGTAATTTTGCCTGAAGGCGGGTGCTCGGGTTCATACGAGCCTAAGAGTCATAGTACCATTTACGGTCAAACAGAAGGAAGGGAGTGTGTGGGCCCCGGAGTTCACTTACTTATCACCGAGTTCACATAACCATTACCGTTGATCATGCGCTGGCACTCTATACTTATGTGGCTCCTAGGGAATCCGCTTTTATTTGGCAGCGAAAGAATTCAGACCTGGCCATAAAAAGTCGTCCATTGGAAAGTCGGACCCGTATCTTATGTCACACTAAAAAGCTTAGCACTTTTGACGTTAATCACCTGTTAGCTTGATTGAACTTTATTCGACTCTGAGACCGCAAAGCCTCCAATATCATAATCAATAAGAATTTTAGCGAGCCCTCACAATACCTTTAAACCCAGGCGCTCTATGGCGCTAACAAGAGATCTACACTGCCATCGGTCGGTGAGCGTCTGACAAGCTAAGGAGTAACTAAGAATAAATCAAAGTCTATCGATTTCTGTCTACAGTCTTAATCTTGCCCTTTTGGTAATACATGTACCTATACTGTCATTCAATTGGCAACCCGAAGTCTCAGGAATAAGAAATAAGAGAGGTAGCAGGGACAATTACTCAACTCTATAATTCAGTCAGGCAAGGCACCTAATGATATTTGAACTGCAGTTCTTAAAACTGTTAGGGGGGCTTTGTACGGTGTTGTTGCCTTGTAATCGATGGCAAATATTGGTAGAAGGTAGACCAGGGGTCTTTGATGACAGATCGCGATAAGAACATTTGTTCGGCCCTGACTGAAGAAAGGGGTTCCGCATGGCACTATTAACAAGTACTGTCAAATGCTCTCTAGACCGAAGTTGATTAAGGGGGGTTTCATGGCAAATATGCTCCACGAACAGTCGAACCTGGTAATATATAAGCCAAGAGCCAGATAGATAGGGAATATACTAAAGTGTAATGCACTGTTATACAGCTAGGCACTCTGGCTCAACGTCTGTCCTCATAACAGTTAATTTAACATATCTCTTTCATATATTTCAATAATACACCCTCGGCCCTAAGTAAAAAGTCCCTCTCCAAGTGCCGCAGCAGACATTCAGATCAGGTGTTAGCTACAAGGGTTAAATGCAGCTGAGACTTATAGCTGATTAGATCTCAAATTAGTCAAGAGAACTTAGTTCGCCTGAGAAGTGTATAAGTGAGGACGATAACAGGTGGGATAATTTAGGGGGCTTATCATAGGCAGCTAACCACTGTTTACGCGAGTTCACATTTGAGTTCACATTCGAGTTCACATCCGAGTTCACATCCGAGTTCACCGATTTATATCCGAGTTCACATTCGAGTTTATAGAATCCGGATTATTGCCTGAATAGGCTTGGTGCTAAGGTGCTTATCCTATTAAGGGACAAACGCCAGCTCGCTTAGCCGAACTTGGTGTCCGCACCTTCGCCAGCCTTAATGTGTTTGAATTCCGAGTTTTGATGCCAAAGCACACTACCGCTGCAAGGTTTCCACAAGAGCCGGTTGCTTATAGTCGCCCGATAAGAGTATCGTAGCCTGTAAGTGGTCCGATTATGAAGGATGTCACTCCGGGTTATACGAGTTTCTTGACCAAGTATACACTCGCTTAAATACCGTATATTACAGTGTATGGTTGGCTACCAGTTAAAGTGTCTCTAGAAAAGTAAAATATCACCATAACGGGAACTAGGTAAATGGCCGTCAATTAAAAGGTATAGCAAAGCACTCAAGCAATATAAAAAATTGGCATCTCCCCTTCTTGATCAATCTGTCTCTTTTCCATGTTATATCTTCTTTCTTGTGGCCACAATTCTTGCAGTAGGTGCAAGACCAGATCAATTTCATCAATGTACCAACGGAATATCACAACGAATACGACTGTATATACTGTTGCAAAATGACTAAAGGTATGCATATCATAAGCAACTGGTCGGCTAATAACTAAGCTTCCTTTTCTTTATTAATAGCAGCTGGTCATGCAGATAACGAAGAGAACATTCTTAATAATAGTGATAGACATCAAGGCCATTGTATGTTTTGTTACTTGTATGAGCTCTGTCAGGGACTTACTGACCTCGGAATAGCGGATAACCGACACCATGGTGACCCTCCAGTGGATGCCAAAGCTGCTTCGAAGGATGGCAAATTTGAGATGAAGGTGGATTTTTGTATCCAGGTACACTCACCCAATCATGCCAGCACCTCTCGTGGATGCCAGGATGCTAGAGCCACTTTTCACAAGCACCAAACCTTTAAGGTACCAATTTAGTACCTGGAGGACGGCTCCATTCAGAAGTTACATTGCCGCGGCGGACTTTGGATAAGAAGAAATCTCGGCTCAAATCTTGCACATCCCCCTTTTCTAGACTTTCTAGAGATGTTCCATGGGACTAAAACCAGGTCTGTACGGATGAGTAGTGGGTAGCTCATCGACGAGTCCATCCCCTAGTTCGCTGTCAAATTCACATTATTTAGTGGACCTGAATAGTGTTTCACACCGTTAGATAACCACGCAATAAATCGATGACTCACAGGAAATAGCATTACTGGTAATCATCAATGTTCTAAGAAACGAAACCCAAAATAATGACCTCATGAACTTAATGAAGTATTCGCTACCATAATCCTAGGAACCTAGTCAAGAGAAACTGTGTTGTGCCCCGCCTAAAGTGGTTGCAGCTGGATACTAATCTGAAGAATGAGTAATAGATTTTAAAATGCCAGAAATAGAGTAGAAAGATCTTCATTCGAAGGCAAATGGTCTCAAAGTCCAGGCAATAGAACTTTACAAGTCTAAAGCCTTCAAAAGGGAAGAGATGCTGATATGGCTCCTATGTGAAAGTGTAAGCCGTAGATTTAAAACATGCATCTTAATAGTCTTACATTGTGTTGACAGATTTGCTTGCATCAGGCTGAGATAAGATAAAGCTGTCTTTGGTGATGTAAGCTCTCAGCCACGAGACTGAACCCCACAAACACATTCCGATCTTCAAGAGAAGCAACTAGAAGGTAGTGGCGGTACTGAGCGTATGAGTCAGACAACTCTAAAAGTGATATGCACGACAAGATTGATTCTTCCTATAGGATGTAAGGGACTAGAAGGTCATTGTCAATCGTGATTTGATCGCTAGGCTATAGAATGCATAAAGTGTCTTGTGTTTCACTTTGATGAAGTCATGCGCTACTCTCTGGATGTACTAACTCCAATCTATAAACACTAGCATGTCATGTACTGTTAGCAAATTCGCTGCCCTAGAACCTAAAGATGAACCGATGATATAACATGAGACATCCTTTGGGTAGAAACGGCTATCTGGACAATGTTAGGCTGAACTACTACGTGAACTTGCTATACTTGCGCCTATGAACCTCTGATGAAGGGTTTGGCAATAATAGTGGCCGCTCAGCGATCTCATATGATGTGAAGTGACTCTATGCCCCTGATACATATGCTCGCGCACATGTATTTTTCTCTAATCCATACCTATCGAACCGCTTGCTATCCGCCAAACCTCCAATGTATTCGTGCAACTATTAGAGACTAAGAGCAGGTTTCACGAGCTAGTTAATGGGCTCACGTCTTTCATATGCGACCCCTGCCCTAGCCCAGGCAATGCCTTAAGTAATCTGACTCAATGAGGGTTTAGTACGCTTATGTAGCCCATTTCACTGATTTTGCACATTTATGTTGAATGGCATGGCATACGCATTTCTCCAGAGTCAGCTAGATTAGCGACCAATTCATTGTATAATAATAGGCTAGGCAAAGCTGTCTCACACTGCAGCTATAGACTCCATCTCTGTGTATAGCAAAGCATGCACTATGACTCTCCTGAATCTCCTTCCAGAGCTTTATAACCATGTTATATCTTACCTTACATGCAGAGACCTATTCAATCTCGGTCTATCCCATAAACGAGCGCATCACCTTACTGAATCCTTTCTCTACTTGTCTGATACCAAAGTCCAACGCCCCGCCGCCTTGACCTGGGCTGCTGTCACAGGATATAGAGGAACCGCGGAAAAGGCCCTGAAAGCTTACAGAGATGGTTGTCCTGATCATGTTCCAACCTGCGAATGTGTACTCAGAGCCAGTTTGGTACGCGCGCTTGGCATAGCATCGATTTGCGAGCAAGTGGATATTATTCGGCTACTACTAGAGAGCGGCGTTGACTCTGATGCGCGTTACAGAGCATTTCCAAGTGCTCTGGAGATCACAGCAAAGAATGGTAATGCCACGATCACGGAACTTCTTCTAGAATGGAACGCAGACGTCAATTCCACAAGGAATGGGTTCCCAAGTGCTCTCCAATTGGCATCGTTCCACGGGCATAAAGAAATTGTGCAGATACTCCTTAGCCACGGAGCTGATATTGACGCGCAAACGACACGGTTCCCACCGGCGCTTCAAGGGGCAGCAGGCAAAGGCCATAAGGAAATCGTGGAGCTTCTCCTTGACAACAATGCTAGGATTGATGCACACGACCAAACATACTCCACAGTACTCCAGTGCGCAGTAGCCATTGGCAATAAGCGACTCGTCGCGCTTCTATTAGACAGAGGTGCTAGTATCGATGTCCAGGGTGGTTTACTCCCAAAACCTGTAAACATTGCTTCAGCAAATGGGAACCAGGGCATCCTCAAGCTATTCCTTACCCGCTCCATGGATGCCCAGGCTCGAAATGAGATCTTGGCAAGAGCACTCGTGGTAGCAGCACTTCATGGCCGGAGAAGAATTATACAGCTTCTAATTTTGAATGGCGTCAATTTGAATCAGCAAGTCGAACCGTCAGATGTCTTGTTGCTACCTACAAACGAAAGACTCACAACGGCCCTTGAAGCAGCGGCAGCAGGAGGCCACAAGTCCGTTATTAAGCTACTTATCAAAAGTGGAGCCGATGTCGGAGCCCGACATCCTGGGTCTGTGACGCCACTCCAAGCAGCAGCAACTCGAGGTCACAGAGATATTGTTTCGCTACTGCTTGACAATGGAGCTGGCATAGACGAAAATAGTCGATGCTCTCCTACAGCCATCCAACGAGCGGTTGTCAACGGTGATAGAGAAATGACAGACCTACTCTTACGTGGGGGTGCTGACGCCACTTTGCAAGGTGGGCGGCTTCCACCCCCATTGTATATTGCAGTCGCCATGGGTCACAAGAGTGTTGCTAAACTCCTTCTAAACTCTGACGCTGCTTTAAGCACGTCAAGCGAACTCCACATCACAGATTTGGTGGTGATGCTGTCACTGCGTCATCGCCACAAAGGTCAGGTCTATGATCATAACAGACTTACCATGAGAAACCATGACAGCCGCCTTATACAAGCACTGATGCTGGAAAGCTAGAGAAGTGGCTATATAGGGAAATACTTCCTTGAAGTAGCGAATGATACTTGATGGGCATGGCGTTTCTTATGGCCTGGGTTGTTCGCGCAGGAGGGCAGTTTATATACTCCAATAAGTTCTTTTGTCTCCCGAGAGGAGGCCTGGTATTTATGACAGCCGGAGGAGATTCGCAAATGTAGAGGATTTACTCCTGTAGGCCATTCAGAACTATCAAGGAGATAAGCATTGCTGCGTCCGTCTTATACTGGCTTGCGATGGTTGAAATTTGAAGTGAAAAGTTGAATCGTGATCGTCAAGCGGCTTGTCGATAGATCATTTTCAATAAGTATCTATTCTAAGCAACAGCACGCAAAAATGCTTAAGGTGCGGTGTAGTACTCTATACAATAATATAGACCACAAACGGCGTGGACCGAGAGTGATCTAGAGACAGACTTGAAGCTCCTTAGAGATAAGGCATGGCATTTCGGTAGTCATTCGAAGGAGCTCCTTGAAGTCCCGTTACTTTTCTAAATAAGTTATGAAGGTATTTAAAAAATTCTTATCGACATCGAAGAATTAACAGCCACTTAGGAAATAAGACTCCGTTGTTAGGAATACCAAACTCGCTTCCGGTCTCAAAACTCATGGCTTAATATTGTGTACCAAGGACCAAAAGATGAGCATCCTGAGATACTCTAAAACTCAATGAAAGTATAAGATTTTCACACTTAGGTTTGAACTACTGGAATTACACCTGAGTAAACGTACTAGATGTAAGTGAAGTTATCCTATATTATCTCTGACCGGCCTTGGTTTGATGTATTCGTTGTGGTATCATAAGCTTTAATTATTAATCAGTCTATATCCCTAACCGGTGCTGTGGCAATTCGTGCAGTAATCAATAATGACACTGCACGAGTTTGACAGACGAATGTGTCCGCAGATCCAAATACCATTGTCCTTTTTAGCCTTTTCCCGAGCTGAAATAATATCACTACCCTTCATACCGATACCATAGTCATCACACTTAAACTTGGCAACACAAGCAGCCTGGCCCCATGAGGCAAACATAAGGATGCCTTTGGTGAGTCGACTGTACCGAGAGGTGTAGCCCGTGTACACTGTATCACCATCGAAGCCATTGATGGCTCTATCACAAGCGTCACCGAAGCCGTCCTTGGATAAACGGTCGCTTGTTCCGCATTGGCCGCGGCCGTCATTATCAACAGCCGTTTGACTTGGAAGGGGGGTGGAAACAGTCGAGGGTGCACCGTAGCCGCCGGTCACCGTTACGTGAAAGCTTCCTAGGTTGAAGTACTCGAACGTGTAGGCTGAGTAAATCAAGACAGTGCCGTCGTCCGTAATAGTGAAAGGTGTTTCGATGGGAACTTGGGTAAGCGGGGCATCGGTAACGGGGATAACTGGGGAGGGAAACGAGGTGTAGTCTGCGCAACTGTTGTTGATCATAGAAGCCGTAGTTGCATATTGCTTGCCGGAGACGGTGGTGCTGCACTGGCAGTATGGCTTGCTGACGCGAGGGCCGCCGTAGATGACACAGGGGTAGTAGGTCCGTGCTTCCTCGCTAGTCGTCGATGCTTCACTTGTGACGCTAGATGTAACGGCATCTGAAGAAGCCCTAGTAGTGGTTATAAGAGTGCTAGGCGTAGAGGCTGGCAGGGAATTCTCAGATTGGGTGGTTGTAGCCTCAGCTGACTTGTCCTCAGTAGTACCTTTTCTGGCAGTCTCAGTTGTCTCTCCATTAGTGGAGGAGTCTGCAGAAGCCTCGGCAGTGGAAGCGGTATCAAACATAGTGGCAATGTCCCCTATGGAAGAGGCTTCTGGAGTGGTAGTCTTGTCTATAGATGTAGTGGCAGTAGAGTCGCCGCGGAACAAGCACTTGTGGATAGCGTCATTTTCCGCACGCTTCTGATTTTCGTTAGAAGGCGCGTCTGCCTCGGCAGCCGCATAGTCAATGAAATCAGGGTAAACGTTGAAGCTATGTGTGGCCCAAAGGTACTCTTCAACCCAGAATCTCCATTGCCCCACGGTTTGGCGTTCAGTAGGGTCCTGTTCACTGGCAATGAAGCTATCGAGCATGTCAAACTCGACGATAGTGCGACCCAAGAACCCTTCACCAGTCGATTCATCTTTGTTTACAGGAGTATATCCATACACCTCACCAGAGACAGCCCCAGGAATGATACCAGTGACTCGATTGGCTAATTGGTACGCCCGCGCCTCATAGCGATACAACGAAGGATTCTCAGGACTCTTATTCTCATTGAAAGGGGTGACAACGAAGACATGGGGTTCGAATTGGGCATGAAGGGAACCCGGGGCACTGTCTGTGCCAATAAGACTGCTAATCCCAGTTATAACAGTGGGTTCCAGAGCGCCATCGCGAAGGACTTTGTAAACATTGGTCTCAAAAAAGTCGTCAGATGTGGGCTTTCGATCTATATTTACGACGAAACCAGGGTTCTCCCAGATATGCGACGTGTAGACACCCATGTTAGACACAACCAATACAGCTGTACAGCCATAAATGCCATTTACTCCCGCCGCTGACCAGCCACCAACTGGAGGTGCGCCAACAAAATGTCCGGAGGTCAGCCCAATCTGATCATTCCAGGTGGTCTCGGGCATGATGCTTACAGCATAAATGTAGTGGGGGTTGGCAGACATGTCGTTATCAGTGAACATTCGAGCCTCTAGGCCCTTGCCACGCTTGGAGCCGTCTAAGATGATGGGGCCAGTAGGGAGGGGTCCATCAATGGTTGTGATGGGAATGTCCTGGCATTTGATATCGCGAGGTATGCTGTGCATCCGTTTTGGCATCGATCCACCGCTGCCTAGTCCTATAGGGCAACTGCTATCACTGCATGATCCAGAAGCACAAACTATCATATCGCTAGTAGTTGTGGTAGTATCTTCAATCGTAGTAGACTCCTCTGTCGAGGAAGGGCTTTCGGTAACAGACTCTTTAGTGGTTTCTTGCTTGGTAGACTCCTTAGTCTCCTTCCTCTTGTTTTCCTGTTCCTCCGTCAGGTCATCATTTTTGTTCTTGACTTCAGGAATAACACTAGTGACACCCATCACGTTGCCAGCAATGATGTTACTAGAAATCTTGGTAAGGTCCTGAGCCATACAAGCGAGCTTCTTGATGACATCGCCGATAGGTCCTACAAGACCTCGCTTTTCGAGCCTTCCCATTCTGAGGCCTCGTCTTTTGTTACAGGGAACGTCAGGCTTGCCGCCCAGGCCAACTATCACCGCGATAATGTCGTCGTGTGTGTTCTCAACCTTCTTGTTAGTCTCATCAATAAGTGACTTGGGATCCTTGGTCCACTTATTTATAATGGGGATCAAAGCGTCCACTTGAGAGGAAACAGAGGAAATACTAGCTATAGCAGCCTCAGCAACGTTTATAGTTGGGGACTGAGTGATAGCAGGCTGGTCGTCCTTAGTGGTTGGATTGGACTCTTCGACGGTCTTAACAGGTTGCCCAGCAGCTGTTGTTGTGGTATCTTCAACAGACGCTTGCTGAGTGGTGGTCTCGACAAGTGGAACACCAGCAGTAGTTTTGCCAGCGTGGAGATATTGCTTCCCCGTGGTGCCTTTGTCAACGGGGCGTCTTGAGGCAGTTTGGGAACCCGGGGTCGGGTTGATGCGTTGGTTGCTGGTAGTCTCTACAGTAAGCCATGTGGTGGTGAGATCGACAGTTGGAGGCTTTAGCTCCGTGGACGTTAGCTGGATGGCTGTTTGCTGTTTTGAGACTATGTCAGGAACAATAGGGTGCTTGGTAGTTGTGTACTGAATAATTGGTTGAGTTGTGGTGCCTCTGACAGTGGGCTGAGTGCTGTTGTTTATAGGGGTAGAGCCAGTACTAGTGCCTTTGACAGGAACAGGACCAGTAGTGGTATTAATGACAGCCGCAGGACGGGTGCTACTGTCTATAACACTTGAAGGTCCAGTTATAGTGTCTTTAACAAGGGGTATTTGGGCGGTAGTATCCAGGCCAAGAGCCTGTTGAGTAGTCGATTCTTGGGCTACGACGGGAAGACGCTGAGTGGTTGTCTCAGGCTTCACATGAACAGTTTCCGTGTTCAATTCAATAATAACACTAACATAGCTCATGGTAGCGTATAGATCAACAGGAACCTCTTTATATGTGTCAATAACCGGTGGAATGAATGCCTGAGAGGTATAAGTAGACTCAGAGGTAGCGGGCGCGGCATCGAGAACAGCATACTGAGCAAACGTGCAGACTGGCAGCGCCGATAGGGCAAAGAAAATGGCGAGCATTAAAGCGCGCAAGCGATAGCTGGTAATAAATAAAAACAGTCAATTCTTTCCGAAAAGAAAAGCATATACCAACTAGGTAAGGGGTCTAGAATGGCAAAAGCTCAATTGAGCCGTTTGCTCAGCTATTGTATATACTCTATGAGTTTATGTTGCTATGCATCAGGATGAAGTGTAGGAAAGATGAAATACTCAAAACTCGAATTAAGGGGGGACCAAGGTCCCTGAGTCATTTAGAAACGTTGGTGAAACGTCCTACGTCTATAATTAGGCAGACTAATCAAAAATCCTTGCGCATATGTCTTTAAAACAGGGACTGTATAAGATACCTAGGTAGATTGGACAGTTTCTACATTATATATATATCATTACCCTTGCGGTTAGGTTATATGTACTCCATAAAAGACCTTACAGTCACCACTAATTAGGAGTAGACTGAATGATTCTTTCTTGATCCTCCAACTTCGACCATTCCGGACAGGACCGTGGGTCCCTCATAGACAACAGTATATAGACTGCATTCATCTGCACTTTCATAGATTCTAGCTCAACAGCTATTAATAAACCGTTTTTACATTGATCAAACCTAAAACGCACAAAATCTGCCACTAAGAGACGTGGCACTTTAACAACGCTTAGCATCACGCCCTAAGTGATAGAAGTTATTATCAAACGATTCATGTCCGTAACAGCATTGGAAGGTTTTTTATAAGCAGCTCTACGCACGACTGTAATTACTAAAATAGAATTTATATCCCAGTATTCTGCCCTGGGCGTAGTGGCTAGGTGTGACCGTTACAGTCCAACCCCAGCAACTACATGACGTATGCTCTGTAACCTCCCCTCTAATTAGGTACCACGAAAGTACTAACACTTACAGGACCGAAGGCGACACCGTGTTGTCATTCATCATCTGTGTTATCAGCCTAAAGCTTAAACTTATAGGCGGCAGTCATCCCATAGAAACCTGAAACCTGAAGGACACGCTTATCGACTTCATACCAGCGGTTCTGGGACTTAATATCTAGAAGGGTACATCGCAGCTACATCATGCTCGATTAACACTTGCAGAACTTGAAAAGACACGGGAGGAAATACTCAAACAGCGGACTGAACTGTATGATGAGAAATAGTAGATCCCGTGCTCGATATAACGAGAAGATGAGAAGTATCGCGCTCTGTCAGGCAAAAGGCTGGAAAATGATCTCCGTTCCAATAGCATCTCATAACAGCATCAAAGAATGGCAAGATGAGTCTGACCAGCATAGACGGTAAGGGGCCACTATCCTCGATGGTGATCGTGGACTTTATGGCGCATAGGTATTTGGATACTGTAGCGAGGCATGACTCTATTGAAATTGGTCACATGAGTCACTAGGATCTCTATTTAAACAGAAGACAATCTTCTAAAATCTCACTGGTTTGTTTAATATCCATTTGGCGTCAAGTATGCAACTGGTGCGGCCCTCAAGTCAGGAAACAACATTAAGATAAGGGCATTTTGTTGTTCCACTCGCCCTGCGGAACTACCCCACTGCCCTCTGAATTGCACAAGCTCCCTTGATGGTTGGTACAACGTGCTGTTTGCGTCCAGGTACGCAATTAAAATTATCTTATACTAGATACCGTAATGCTCTCAGGTATTGCATCATATGGGGCTAGGGCTTCAATCAGACGGTTGAGCGCCCCTCTGTCACCGAAAGCAAAGTCACGCCACCTTCGCTATGTGCCCTATTTCACTTGAAATAGTAAAACAGGCACCAAGACGCATACAGCTCGGATGGTGCGCCAGAGAAATCCATGACTCTGTGGTGGAACTCCCACCTAAGTGGCTCCACCTGTTGTACGAAAACGTCAAAAAGCTGATACTGGAGCCCCCTGTCTACGTTTTCAGTCTGTCCCGCAGACCCCAAGACACTTACTGGACTCCGCAGAGGCCTCCATTAAACTCGGATGCATTTGAGCTATTTGGTTAAATAAATTAACGCGTTTAAGCTTTGCAATCGTTATGTTTAGTCATAGCATAAGAGTTTATAAGCATGTATTAAGAAGCATATAAGCATCTCCCTCTACCAAAAATTCGATCCCTTAGGTCTTTTTTTTTTTTTTGGCTTCACTACTTGCACCTCTATTCATAGGTCGTAGTCCTAAGCTTACCTTGATCCAATTTCAAAAAACCATCCAATAAAGAAGAATGGTAACACACGAAGAACGGCTCTCGCTGGAAGAGCAACAGAAGCGATTTCAGAAGGATCATTATGCTAAGCAGGTGGCGGTCCGGGATGCACAACTACATAACTTACGACAACAAGCTGAACATGCTACACAGTGCAGTTATGGCATTCCCAGTACCATCGGCTTACTAGCTTACCCCTCTCTTCCCGACCGGGGAAATCCCCAGCAACCAGGAGAAATTTTGCCAAAAGAACAACGAAAACGGCGGCAGCTAATGCATGCGATACGCCCTGAGTCGATGTCGCCAGAGCAACAGCAACAAGCCAAAATGCGGCAAGTGGTAGCACAGCGTGGACGGCAGATAGCGGGGATGGGATACCGGCAGATGGGCGATGGCATTCCCAATAAGTGTCCCGGCGACGTAGAGCTTCGCGTGGGACTAGAGGCCGATATACCTGGTTTTATCGACTTCCGGTCTGCTTGCCGAAATGGTGACTTATCTATTATCAAGTCAATAGATCTCTCCCAATCTTGCTCACCATTCTATCTTAGTAAAGGATTAGATGAGGCCTTAAGAAACGGCAAGGTCGACGTTTCACGTCTTCTTCTACAGTCTGGAGCACCGATGACACGAGCAACACCAGCAGCCGTCCTCAGAGCCCCAGCAGACAAACAGATTGCCTTATTCCAGGTTCTTATAGAACGCGGCTGGACAGTCAATACTCCAGAGAGCCTCCTCCCAGAAATATTTCGGAGCAATAATGAGCCACTATTTGATTGGTTTCTGGAACAAGGCGCAGATCCCAACGCTGCCGGGCCTCGAAATGACCAAGAACAAACTCTCAGGCTGGCGGCCACTCAGGGAACTGCTCAAGTAGTGCAAAAGCTTCTAAATTCAGGCGCTAAGATGGCCAGTTCGGGGCTATATTGGGCTGCAGGCGCCTATCCTGACGGCTCAGTTCCAAACATAAGACTTGTTGAACCCAGTGCAGACTTCGACAAGTCAAGGATACCTATCATGGAGCTGTTACTGGAACATGGCGGTGATGTCAACCACAGACTGGAAACAGGCCATATGGAAGAACTGTACCCGATTATAAATGCGGTTAAGGCGGGTGCTATTGAGAGAGTCAAGTGGCTACTAAGCAAGGGGGCGGACCCTGACCTGAAGGGGCCGTTGGGTAGTGCTAGGGACTATGCTAAGCGTTTTTCAAACGATGGAATGAAACAGTTGTTGGGAGTCGAGCAGTAATGTAGTATTGTACAGATGCAGAATTGGAATTGCAGGGTATATCTGTCCCAGGAATTGCTTGTATAGTGCTCTATATACTTCGTATGGCTCTCTGGGAACGGCGCAGCATGATATTCCTTTGCTCGATATAAGCTCTTACCCAAAGGCTTTCACAATCACCAATAAATCGTATTTCAAGCCCTAGTCATTGCAAAGGGTATATAAAGAGATATAACCTTGGGTGTGCATCTCGGCACATACGCCACACCAGAACTCCAGTGGAGGGGTACAAAGCGACATTTTAGACTATGCTAGGCCCCTTGTTGATGTATGCCATCGTTGGAGCTACTAGGCTTCGCCACGGGAAAAGGTTTGATCGAAGTATCATTAAGAGAAAGGCTGTGTAACGCGGAGGTCTAGCACGCTTGTTCAAAGCTTCATTATGTGAAGCAATGGTGATACATTCGTCGGGATGCCTATCATAGAAGGTTAAAGGAGTAGGTATAAATTCTTTTATGGCAACAGTTTTAATAGTAAATATTACTACAAGGGCATATATAGGTATAGCCATGCACTGAGGTAACGCCGAATATTAAGACTTTGTTTTAAAATTAATAACTTAATTTTAAGGTATGAAATAAAGAGAAAAGTATCTATAACGCGCTTTGTTTCAACTCTTATTAGATCCCTAGGATCAGGCAGTGCTAAATTGAACGACCAGCCACAACACTAGCTGCATTGGTTTATGAATGGTTACGGCAACGCCAGGAATGAACTACTAGTCAAACATCCAGATGGCCTACTACATTCAGGACGCTGACTGGCGATAACACATGTCTAAGTGATTTAAACTGGCATTTGTGGATACCAGGAAAGGACTTTGTGAAAAGATTCGATAACAGCTGAGTCAGCACAGTAATCCAGAAAGGCAAGAAATGATTTCACAAGGCATTGGGAACGTGTCTATAGTTTTAAAACAGATTACAGAGATGACCCTAATGGTACCTAACCATACTTGTGATACTTCTCAAGCCATGTTCTGGTTCTATTATAGGTTGTTGTTCGTTTTTATAAAAACAAACATGTTTTAAAGGCTTTCCAGGGTTAGCTATATTTCATTTGACTGCCACATTGATACATCTCGCTAGGGCGTCATAAGCTTGAACCATCAATCAAATGCCTGCATCTCCACCTCACGCTTTCTTCCAGTTATCTTATTAATCATCGCTGTGCACATTGCCGCATACCTTTTCACTCATGCGCCGCCAGGGATGCGAGTACAGTACTTCCATTCGCTGACTTTATAGGCTGATGCTCTGTGAAACTAGCTCTCACGTAACTGGCCTGGTTTGCGTGTTTCCCTTCCATACTCAGCTTCGAAGGAGATCGCCGCCTCCTGCGTTTCTCCTCTTGACTAATAATAGAGGCTGCGCCCTGGACGAAGACAACGCCACATCCACGGCCATTGCGTCGCGCGTGCAACTTGCGATGGCTATTGAGGTTATCTTGGCGATTGAATTGGTTTTTTCCACAGAACTCGCATAAGAAACGGTTGGGCCCTTCGCCGTGAAAGCTGCACAATATAAGTTGAAACGTCAATTGCTCATTATTTTCCGTTGCAACATACCTTGTTTTGTGGCGCTTGAGGTGCTCACGTCGTTTGAAAGTCTTTTGACACCCAGAATAGTCACATTTGTTTTCCGCTCTCTGGTCATCATCAACTTGAATAGGCCTAGACTTGGCAGATCGCTTCTTTGGTGATCGGGAGTGAGCTTGCTGAAGCTTTGCACTCTTTCCTTGAAAGCTAAGCACCCTCAGACTCAATTGATCTGGTATGAAATTGAGATTGTTGGCCTTATAGTCATGAGCAGATGGCGACGGTTGAAATTGCCAGTCCTGGTCTGGAGATTTGATGCCCTCAGAGAGATCTTTAGGAGATGAAAGCGATTTTGGGCTGGCGCTGGCACAAGACCATGAGTACCCTGTCTCAAAGGAATCAGAGACGCCTGGGCTTGATATCATTTTGAAAGAGGCAGCACTAACTAAGGCATCAGGGGAATACCCGTCCATGCCCAACGAGTCCGATGGTGTCAGCAAGTCCATTGATCCTTCATCAGTCATGCTCGACGCAATCATTTGCTCATACGCAAATCCAAGTTGCCCTGGCTCCATAGAATCGTCAGGGAGAGGGTGGGGGAACGAGATTTGCTCAGGCTCATTATTGAAAAAGTGAAACATGGGCTCGCCCATGACTGATAAGGGAGCATTCATCTCTGCCTGGTGAGACACAGAGTTACAAGCGATGGCAAACTCAATATTGCCCAAGTTAGGCGTAAGGGTGAATGGTTGATGAGCTGATGAGGTGGAAGAGAAGTCTCTCATGGAAGAGGGACATGATGTTGGCTGGTTGCAGAGGCCGGAAATGTTGTCCATGCTAAAGCGGTATTCCAACTCGAGCTGCATGGTTTTTCAAGGGCAAATAATCTTTTGCAATGGAACTTGTCTTCATCGCAAAGCGAATATATAGGGTACATAGGCAGGTTCGAGATGCTTGAATGATTTAGGTACAAAGGTGACTGGTGGAACCACCCACAGTAAGTGGTGGACAAGGGTAGAGAGCCTATTGAAAGTCAGTAATAGCCCATCATATTACAGTACACCGAGGCCCACGATTATCCAGGCAGCCAGGCTAGCTGATATTACAGACCGTGCCACACCATTTCTCCATTCTTTGAGTGGACTGCGAGCTTATTATGTGTGGTTTTTTGACTGGGCATCATCAATTTCACACTGCATTCACTGAACTGAACTCAGTCCCGGTTTCTCAGTCTACATGTCATCCGGTTGCTGCTGGCGTCATATTCCAAGATTTAACGCGTGAAATAAGAGTGGAGTACTCTGTAAAGCGGAGACCAACTGCTACTGCCACTGATTACTTAATTGGTCAATTCGAGGGTACTCTTTTCGTCTCGGGCTCTTTCTGTATTACAGTCCGCAGGGGTAACGAATGTACGTGACGTGCGCCATATCCTGCTGGGTCGTAACACAATCTCCTCCCTTCTTTTGGTATCGTCCTCAAGACCTGCTTATCCGCATTCTTTTCACCCAGTCTTGGCGCGTACTAACTTAAACCTGTAATGTTTTCCTCGCTAACAAGATGTCAGAGTCTAAGACCACTCACAACAGTCGTACGCAAGCTATTTTTATTGAAAGCACTTGACTTCTCATTATGCCGTGCAGTCATTGTAAACCGCTGGATTTGAAATGCTGGGCCAAGGAGGGTCATTCCGAATGTGCTCAATGTACTCGCCGAGACCGCAAGTGCGATGGCAAGGGTATTACGATACTCGAGGGTTCGTGTTCGTTTTGTTTTCTCTTTCCGGGTGTATCAACTAATTTCTTTCAGCCGATCGATTTGCCTCCGAGAAGTGTCGATTGGACCGTGAGGAAGAGGTTGCTGAGAGTGAGTTGTTGAAGTTGCAACAACAGGTGAATGAACGCTTGAGTCGCCTGATGCGACTTCGTCGTCAGAAGAGGCAGTTGCAGGAGCGGGGGGTTGAGATGCTTCGTCGCAATGTCGAAACTATAGATGATCTCGAGGCGTTGGATAACGCGGAGTCTTTTGCCGCCGTCCAGGCTCAGCTGGCCGGTGCTTGCGTCGTCATTGACTGGGGCGAGATTTTCTCTGTTGACGCCGTTGGTGGAAATTCCTCAGCAGTCGCTGGGTATTGACAACGTGCTTTGGTGGTTCCCGTGTATTGTCGTTTTCCGGGTAGTTTTCCCATTTGATCAGGTGCATTGTTTGTCCGTCGATTTCTTGCACGTCCCTGATCTCCTTTACTTATAGTTCTACGCTTTCTACCTCTGTCGGTTCGTTATCCGTTCTGACACTTATGGTACCTTCTGTTGCTTCAAGTAATGAAATATGAAAGGTTAGATGGATCCTGACGTTTGGTGATAGTAAGGCCCAATGTACTTGAAATCTAGTTTATGGCTAGATAGTTTCGTGGGGATGTTTTTGGTGGATAGGTCATCCTTGCCCCCCTCTGCGAAGGTAGGTCATCCTACCTTTTTTGCGTCATAGTACCGTTACATCTGTTTTCTGACGAATTCGAGTTCCGTTCGAAGTTTGTTATGTAGATTCTTCAGATCGTCACTTTAGTATTACTGCTAGATTAATTGTCTTGTGCTTTCGTGTATCATGATACGCGTCTGGTATGAACCGAAATTGGGCATAGGTAGGCGTGAGTTTGGTGCTTTCGTTGTACGCAGTATTGTAATCGAGTTGGGCGCATGGAAGCTTTTCCGTCGAATCGTTCTGTCCATGTTTAATGTAACAACACAGGTACTGCTCCCCCAGGAGTTCTTCGTTTGATTTGGTCGTGCCAGGATCGTAATCTGGTCTTATGCTGATTGCATCGGCTCTTCCATTGTCTGATCCTTTTCTGTGAATGATCGCGAAATCGAATTCACATAGGTACTCAGCGTAGCGAAGTTGTCGTCGATTAAGCTCCTGTATCGTGGCGAAGTGTGAAATGTTCTGATTGTCGGTGTAGACTATGACTTGGTGCATACTTCTCATAAGGTAGTGTCTAAACTCCTTGAAATAACTATCAATTTCTAAGAACTCCTTGTCGTAGATGTGGTAATTGAGTTCTGCTCCGTGCAGTTTGCGCGAGCAGAACGCAATAGGATGTAGCTTGCCTTAGTGGTCGTATTGGCCTATCTGTCCTCCTGGCGCGAAGTATAATGGGTCGGTCCCGAGTCCTATCTCCTTGATAGGGTCGAATATAACCAGTACACGTGCGCGGAGGATGGACTTTCGTAGTTGCTCGAACGCTTCTTGTGCTTTTCTTCCTTATATGAAAGTCTTGTATTTCTTTTTAGCGAGTTTAGTGAGTGGGTTTGCGATTTGGTTAAGTCTCTGATGAACCGTCGATAGCAGTTGGCGAAACTTAAGAAGCTCTGTACTTCCTTGATATTCTTTCCTTCCCTTCTGATTTCGCCGTGTGTGATGATATGTCCTAAATATTCTACTTCTTTTATGTAGAAGTTACTTTTTTCTTGGTTCGACTAATAAGTTGGCGTCTTATAGGGTGAACATGTTGCTTGTGTTCTCCCTCGTTGTCCGAGAAGATGAGGATGATTTCTAGGTAGCATATTGCAAAAACGTCCAGGTATTGTCGAAGTACTTTGTTTATCATTCGCTGAAAAGTTGAGGGGATGTTGGTGAGTCCGATTGGCATTACTAAGTACTCGAGGAGTCCAAACTTGGTTCTGAACGCTATCTTCCATTCTTCTCCTTCCTTGATGCAGATCAGGTTATAATCTCCCTTGAGGTCTAGAACGGTGAAGATCTGTTTGCCTTGTAGGCGGTCGTTGAGTTCCATGATGAGCGGAAGTGGGGCCCTCTCTTTGATCGTAAGGGCACTTAACTTCTTGTAGTCCACGACAAGTCGTAGTTTTCCGTTATTCTTGGGTACAAACATTACTGGGAATCCTGCCGATGATGAGGATGCCCTGATGCTTCCTTTTACCAATCCGTTTCCAGGTATTCTTCTAGGGTGTCGAGTTCTTTCTCGTTAAGGTTGTAAATCATCTGGAGTTGGCACGTCGTCTGATTTGAGCCATATCTCATAGTCCCAGCGGCTGTGCTGTGGTACCTTCGTTTCGAGTTCTTGGTTGAACAGTTTCTCGTAGATACGGTATTCTTCTGGTACGTTCTTAAGTCTGTCGTTATGTTCCTGTTTCTCGAGTTCTTTTTGGGCTTTACATCGTTCGTCTAGGTAGCATAGTTTGGTTCTGGGGAGTCCTAGCATTTGTTGATTTCGTCGTTTCTTTCCTTTCGTGTACTTGTATTTGGCTCCTTTTGGAGGTGGTGAACACTGTGTTTTACGCAACGGAATCAGGATGGGTGGTATAGATCGAAGTGTGAATGGAGTCTTGAGCCTAACCTAGGGTATCTGCCCCTGCACAATCCAATCTAACACAATTCTTACACACATTATCTTTAGCAATGGATCGCCGCGACATTAAATGGGCCCGTTTTGCTGAATAATAGCGGGGCCCGTTACGAATGTTGAAAATATATATCGATTTTTAGACTGCTGATTGCGTAAAAAAAGGTGAATCGGATAGCTCAGTATCGGTCGCATTGCCCAGTGCGATTCGGGCATCATGGCGACGCCGTGGCCCCAGGACGAAATCTGGCCCACTGATTATCGAGAGCACGCCACCAATTTGAGCAAATATCTCCAAAAGGCACTGTCAGCCATCGACAACGGCGATGGCCTACCTTCCGCATCCCGAGGCGTTCGAGCTCTCACCCTCGTCCTCAAAATGCAGAGCACGCCAGCAGAAAATTTGACAAACATATTAACAGCCCCAGAAATGATCTTAACAACAGGAGCACCAAAGCTCACTAAACCAGGGAAGAAGTCTAGCGCAGCTCAGAGATTGCGACAGAAGCAAAAGCAGCTACAAAGGAAGCCACGGAGATCGGCAAGGCGACGATAAAAATGATCAGATCCATGAAACTCGTAAACCAGCAGATCCAGGCCAACGCCGTCCTTGCTTACGTGAACGCGCTGGTGAGGGGAGGGCTAGCGACAAGCAAGCATAACCCACAGAATCAGAAAAGCTCGCCTGTCCAAACTCTACATAGGATCATTATAAACTTGGAGATCCTATCGCCATAGCCAACATCGTGGCTATGAGCCCAAGCAGCCTCAAGTCACATGTAGATCATGCGATCGAGCAAAGCAGCAAAGAACACGTAGAGAAGATCAAGGTAGTATCCTCCGATCAGCTCCATAGTGGTGACCTGAGTATCAAGACGGCCACGACTACAGACATGATAGCGCTCAGACAGTTTGCAGAAGACTGGGAACAAAGGATTGGAAATGGTGCCACGGTACACATTCCGACGTATGGCGTCTTGGTACACGGCGTGCGCACTAGTTCAATGGATATGGACAACTTTGAATTCATCAGAGATGGAATACTGCAGGATAACAAGCCCTCCATACCCACTGCAGAGATCAAGTACATAGGCTGGCTGACGAGATCTTCACCTACCAAATCAGCATCTTCGGTCGTAGTTGAGTTTATGAGACCAGAAGATGCAAACAAAGTCATCGATGAGGGCCGCATCTGGAAAGGCGAGGTGTTCCAATGTGAACTCTATGACAGACAGTGCCGAGTGAGACAATGCTTCCAGTGTCACAAATACGGCCACATAGGAACCCATTTCAAGGCAACGATAACATGCGGCTACTGCGCGAAAGAACACGCGACCCGAGACTGCCCAACCAAGAGCGACAGGAACGCCCCACGGAAATGCGCCGCCTGTGGCGCATCACACGAAGCAGGAGATCAACAAGGCCAAGGCAGCCACTAAATCGAGACCCAGATACCACTTGGAACTGGAAAGCTTCATTCCCAGGATCACAACCGGAACTAGGGCACGGGACCGGCAATGCGAATCGGACCCAATTGCTAGGGCGGGACGACCCATCCTGGAACCAGGTCGACCCCGGGACACCAACTCGTCCCGAAGCAGATCGCCAACAAAGAAGCAACAGAAAAGAATAAACTCAAGTATCGACTAGCCAACACCAGGTGGTCCGGAGAACGAGATTATCGTAAACTTGAGCAGTCAGAGGCCTAGGCGAACAGCCGCTCCCTCCAGGAGAGCATTAGAAACACTGGACGCCAATAGACAGATCACATAGCACAATAGCCAGCAAATGGAAATCGACGGTCAAGAATGTTAATAGAAAGCACGCTTACAATACTACAGTACAACGTCAGAAAATCAAGGGACACAGTCATGGCCACGCTTCTGCGAGATCCCGACATAGGACGATACGACATTCTCGCCATTCAAGAGCCCTGGAAGAACCCATTTGACACGACAACTCACCACCCAGCCAAGGATCAGTTTCACTTATGCTACCCAGACAAGGACCAGGACTCCCCAGCGAGGGTCTGCTTCTTTATCAACAAGAGACTTGATCACTCCAAGTGGCACTTCAAAGTGGAAAGCAGAGATCTCTGCTCTCTAGATCTAGAACTCGGAACAGAAGAAGAGCAACATATCGTGATACATAACGTATACAACCCTACACAAGACGCCCTAGAGAGACGAGGTACGCTTCCACTTCTGGACCAAGTCTTAGAACTCTCATCACAACATGAGCAAGTTGTCGTCGGCGACTTCAACCTCCACCACGAGCTATGGGGAGGTGATCGGGTCAAGCGGGCAGACCCTAACGCCGCTGAGCTTATCACAATCATGGAAGATCACTACCTCACGAGTAATCCCGCCCCAGGCACCACCACATACGAAGAACAGGAAAGCTATAGATGAAAAGGCGTTTGTCCGTTGTCTCCGGCGCGAGCTTCCGCCACAGCGAAGACCAAGAACAAGAACGGATTTAGATAGATATGTGAAGGAAGTGATGGCAGACATATCGATGGCTGTCGAAGAAGCAGTTCCGAAGACGAATCCGTCAACGAGATCAAAACCAGGGTGGAACGAAGAGTGTGCCGAAACCTTGGAAGAATCAAAACGACTCCGTCGACAATACAGCTTATATCACACCGAAGAGGCATGGGAAGCATATCGAGCCTCGCGCAACCACAAAGGCAGAGTAATCAAGAAAGCGCTCAGACAAATCCATCGAGACAAGGTAGAAGAAGCCGCACAATCACCAGCATCCCTCTGGCGGTTAGCCAAATGGGCTCGAAATAGACACAACCAAAGTCCGAACGTGACACCAACATTAATCGATCCAGCGACACAGCAACAAGCAAGTAGTCCCGTCGAAAAGGCAGAGCTCTTCAGGCAGGCCGTCTTCCCTTCACCTCCCGAAACAGACCTCAGTGATATAGAGGGGACCAGCTACCCCGCTCCCATCATCATGCCACCGATAACAACAAGCGAGGTAAAAGAGACCATTGAAGAATCAGCCCCGCTCAAGGCTCCAGGACCGGACGGCATCACGAATAGAGCACTTCAAATCGCCTCTCCCTGGATCAAGGATCACCTCATCAGGATCTTCAACCAGTCCCTTACCCTTGGCTATTACCCGGAACACTTTCGGCAATCGACAACCGTGATCCTCAAGAAACCGGGAAAAGACAACTACACGATCCCAAAGGCCTATAGGCCGATCGCCCTCCCCAACGCCACAGGCAAGGTCATGGAAGCCATTATGGCGAAAAGACTGAGCTATATCGCCGAGACTCATGGTCTGCTACCCGATACCCACATGGGTGGAAGGAAGCTACGGTCAACAGAGCACGCTCTTCACCTTATCATTGACAAAATTTACGACGCGTGGAACACCGGGTCTGGTAAAGTGGCAAGTCTGCTGCTCCTAGATGTGTCAGGGGCCTTCGACAACATTTCACATGCACGGTTACTACACAATCTACGGAAGAGAAAAATAGACGAAGAGACAGTCAAGTGGGTCGAAAGCGTCCTGCACGAAAGGTACACAAAGCTGTCTACTGATGGCTTCACATCTGAATCCTACAAACTAGAGACAGGAGAACCACAGGGATCAAACCTATCGCCTATCCTCTACCTCTTCTACAACGCAGATCTGATCGAAGAGTGCGGACATTTAGACGACGCGGAGACAACTGGCTTCATAGACGACGTGGCTATCCTTACCTGGGCCGACTCCACGAAAGAGACATTCAAGAAGCTCCAAGAGGCACTCCGTATCGCGGAGCAATGGGCGGCCACACATGCGTCTATCTTCGCGCCAGACAAATTCCAGCTTACTCACTTCACACGGACAAGAACAAGAATAGACGTCGAGGAACTTCTACAAACAAGATGGGGCACGATCGAACCGAAGAAGACATGCAAATACCTGGGCCTCATCATGGACACCACCCTCACCTGGAAACAACATATAGACGAGGTACAACGCGAGGTCACCAAGACGGTCAATGCCCTCAGCATGCTCGGCGGCTCGACCTGGGGAGCGACGATGCGAGAACTGCGCAAGATATACAAGGGCGTGGCTGTACCACAGATGATGTACGCCAGTTCGGCCTGGACAAATACAAACTGGAAGACCAGGGACAAGCCATACACAGAGAAAACACTGAGCAAGCTCCAAAGCCTACAGGCTAGAGCTGCTAGAGTGATCAGCGGGGCGTACAAAGCAACATCGATACCCGCCCTCGACGTGGAAACATACCTTTTGCCGATAGAACAACAGATCTACAAACACAATGTCGACACTCTTGGCAGGGTTGGTCCAGCTGAGCAAGAAACGACGACAAGTGACACCGGAAGAAAGAAGAAGAAGAAAAGTCCGAGAAGAGTTATCGAACAGTCCATCGCAGATCGCCAGGGGCCGAACATCAGGAAACAAGAGCACATCGCCTCCTACATCGTACCTCCGTGGTGGCAGGGGCCACAGACGTTCATTGAAGGAAGCACAGAAGAAGCACAAAATAGACACGAACAGATCACACAAAATGAACCAGACGACATACACATCTACACAGACGGTAGTGGTATCTGTGGTCATATTGGTGCTGCCGCAGTCTGCACCACTATCCAAGAAACAAAGAGGGCATATATGGGAGACGACACAACTTCCACCGTCTACGTCGGCGAGCTGCAAGGCATTAGCTTGGCCCTTCAGATCGCGCAAGAAGACAGATCCAAAGGCAATAGAAGAAGCAAAGTCCTGATCTACACCGACAACCAGGCCGCCATTCGATCTACCGCCAAGCCCAAAGGCAAGTCACGCCCATACCTGCTTGGAAACATCGTGCAACAGATTAATGAACTCCGATCACAAGATCTGAACACCGAGATCAGATGGGTCCCTGCACATATAGGGATCCAAGGCAACGAAGACGCAGATCGAGCGGCAAAGGAAGCCACGGGTTGGAGAGAAGGTGATCTTACAGGACCGAAAGCAGCAGAGCCAGAGCAACTTTACCCACTCCGATCGACCATGAAGACATGGCCTCACAAAGAGACAATTGCATCTTGGGAGAGAAACTGGGTAGCCGAAACACGCGCCAGAGCATCCTTCAGGCACACGCCCAGACCCTCACGCAAGGTCTTGGACTTGCACGATGGACTCCACAAGAGACAAAGCGCACTGCTCACGCAGCTGCGGATAGACAAGATAGGCTTCAAGGACTTCTTCTACAATCGAAAGGTACCAGGCGTCACCAGCAACAGATGCTTCTGTGGATCGGATCGACAAACGGTAGCGCACGTCCTCTTGCGCTGCCGTCAGCACCACCAGCTCCGGGACCAGGAACTAGGACGACTCCAAGGACGCAACAACCTCCGGAAGCTATTGAACGAGCGCAACGCAGCCGCCAAGGCAATCAAGTTCATCGAACTGACTCAGATCCTAGGGCAATTTCAGGATCGAGACCTCAGTAGACAAAACTGAGCACTGGGGGGAGACTGTAAGTACACAGTCGCGAAGAAGAGGGTTACAGAACCCGAGAAAGCCTAGAATCACGGACATATTAGCAGGGAACCGCTGTTCACATGGGCTAGGCAAGCAGATGTAAATAGTGGTTAGAGAGCAAAGCGGGATATCTGGGGACAGCTGGCCATCGTTGTTTAGACGCTGGCAAAGTGGGGCAGCGCGGATCAACACTGATCCGCGGTGCTTCGGCTGTTCGCCGGACCCCGCTAGCCGGGCGTAGTCGCGTAGGCGACCAGAACTGTGTAGGATAACCAAACCAAACCAAACCAAACCAAGGTGACTTACACTCACGGTTCGAAAACAGATAAAGGATTTAGGAAAACTTGTTTCAGAAACCTACAGCATGGAGGATTCGGTCAGAGCCATCATGCAACAAACTCAAATTGTTGAAAGAGGTCAGAAAGGCCTTTCAGATCGGAGATGGCTAGACCTCTTACCCTGGAATGCTTGCCACGGTCTGTAAAATTGCATTTGTACGGACGATTCTGCCAGAATCGTCTGCGAATAATTCTTAGATAGATAGATAAATAAATAGATAGGCGATCGGGAAAGCGCGACAAGCTGTTGAACTCACGCCTGACGATCATCCAGACCAGGCCGGCAGGCTAAATAACCTTCGAATCAAAACTATGCGGCGGTATGAACGGAATTGTTCCATCCATGTTGTAATTGGCTGAACCTCTCCCCAATACAACCGAAGTCCGAGTTCACAAACTAGGAAAGGTGAGTCACCTGATACGGTATTTATAATAAGGAAGAAATGCCAGAAAATGCCTCAATCAGGCAACAATTTGGCATCAGGCTCCAATTGGTTTAACAGGTTAATGCGAAACAAGAGGATCGCCTTGATATGGGGTTGGCGCCTCAGGCACCTTCGAGATGGCCCCTACTACTATTTATTTGAATCGACTCCATTCCCCCTCATACACGAAGACCCCTTCTGTTGTTCTCTCACTTGCAGCGCCCGTCTAAGTCACCTACTAAGTACTTCATCCCAAGACCACGACGATACCTCTCGGCCTTAACATGTATCATACCTTCTCTCTGAGCCCTACTCTTAGCTATCGGCAAAACCATTTTCGCTTCTATTGGCATTAAACCCCCGGCAACCCACTAGCCATGTCAACCACCTTCTTCTATGTAGAGGACAGCGAGTCTGAAGGTCTTCTTCAAAAAGCAGTGCCAGAGGAAGCCGACAAAGAGTCTCTTCGAGAATTGCCTCTTCTTCACATCCCCAATGAGTTAAGAGACAGCGATAAACTCTTGGACTTAGTATTGAAAACCGACATTTACAACTTCACCATCTGCATGCAGGATAAGAACGAGCTGTCTCAACACTTCACGGCCCTTCCTGACAAGGAAATACTATCCAATTGGCTCATTCACCTTTCAAAGCAGCGAGACCAGAAGCATACCAAGGAGTCGAAGCCATCCATTGAGGTCTTTCTTGTCGCCATTGATAAGTTTAATGATGAAAAGATTGCACCAGATAAAAAACGAGAACAGCATAAAGAGCATCAAAAGATCCTACCAGTATGGTGGCCCTGGGTCGCAAATACTTCAAGACTTAGCATTGGGGATGCGAGATATTCAGACAAGACCGATGACCCACAGTTTCGATTGAGCTATGGTGAATGGTACCATTCTCTAATGCAGCTATTAGAAGAGGGAGGGGGAACGGAAATAAAGATCGATTTTGGTGAAATGCCTTTGGCGTGTAAATGCGAGGGCATCCATCAGGCCTTGCATAATCGAGTCAAAAACATAGTTGACTACAAAAGATTTGGGGGGCGTGAGCCAATCGTTGAGTTTCAATATTGATTACAATAAAATGATTATACTATGACGTAGAGGTTTGAGGGTTGAATATACTTGGCTGGAGAGGATTATGAAATCTTACTTAAATGTCACAAGCGAAAACGTGCCGCATTTTTTCTTCCAGGCAAGTGTACGACGACTATCATCCTACTTACACACGGCTCCACCCCTCACTTTCATCAGAGACAAGTGGCAACCCAGTGGGCCTTGGACTACTCCACAGTCACCATAGGGGCTGTTCCCTGTGCTGTGTCTTTACCATCATTTTGTTCAATGTCTGGTTGCTACTGACCAAGAACGAGTCGGTTACCAGCTCAATCAATAGCTGGATTCAAACT
Organism: Fusarium siculi; assembly: GCA_019843635.1. Lineage (NCBI taxonomy): Eukaryota > Fungi > Ascomycota > Sordariomycetes > Hypocreales > Nectriaceae > Fusarium > Fusarium siculi. The sequence goes on from JACDIX010000010.1 coordinate 97,966, forward strand.
GGGCAATGTAGGCAGTCCTCGACTCCTAATGCGTCATCTCATTGCAGCCATAGACATATATGCCCAGCATTAATACCCATAACTCAATGCCCGCTACCAATGGATGGTAGTCGAACGATGCGATTCATTTTTGGACTCAGTCCGAACCAAAATATAACAATATGACTCTCCCGATGCGCTGATTAGGTTAAAGGACGTCACGTTGAAATACAGCAAAGCCGGAGACAACAGCAATTCAGCGCTGTCTCCTCCTCCAAGACGCTGAACTGCTTAGTACGCAGCTGCAATCCATCAGGAACACATTCAGACAGGGTCTTCCCGAGTCAGTTCGCAGTGGGATCCATGATTTTGTAACCCTTTAGGGCGGTCAAGGAGCGAAGGTCGTCCGTCTCTTGGTCCAAACTGGGCAACTTCCTCCGCCGTATACCGAGTCCCCATTTCCGCCACCAAGTGCTGTTGCCTATCAGCAGAAGCGAGCAAGGCACGAGTCTCGCGATGACCGAGATAATGTCATGCTCCAGATCTGGGCTGTGCTTGCAACCATGGAAGGCCATGACGCCAGAGAATGGAACCGGGCATTCGAAGGAAGGCATGGAAGAGCTCCCAGAGCGCCTTGCACTTCTAAGAACGCAGAAATACTATGAGAGACATGTGAAGAGCCAGACTGCCATGAACGCCGCCGAGTCAGTAGACGTCAATCTTGAATTGATGGAAGTTCGGCAGGATGTCGATGAGTTGAAGATGAAGGCCGATGCTCTTGGAAGAGGCCATGTGGTGGACACGCTTAAGAACGATATCCTTGAATGAATGATGATACGTCTCTGGGGCGACTTCTGACACAGCAATTCGCTGTCAGCTTCCGTACACAATGTCCGATTCAATTAAGCATGCTTTTGACGGCTGATATGAGTGACAATGAGTCTGTTCACGAAGCTGGAGTTGGAGAGCCCCTGCTGCGCCGCGTTTAGGACGGTCGGGGAATGCGGCGACAGCGTAAATCCATGTCTGCGAGGCGCTGTTTTGGGACGAGAAGCCGGCCGAAAAATCTGAGAGCAGCGTATCCGCTAGCCACGGCGAACTCTTCGGCATTTCAGCTGTGCGATTGGGTGGCTTAAATGGTACCCCGCCCTTGCGTAATTGGTAGAACTTTGGGTGACCAAACAGTGACGCGGTCTAAGCGCGCGCCTCATCCTTTCACATCAGGCATCAACTTCAAGTCCGCATTCTCTTCCTAACGACAACAGGACCGCACAGAGTGAACTTCTTACAGATATCATCTGAACGGGATAGCGCTTGTCGTTCATCAGTTGATTGCTGCCATGTCAGTCGTCAAGCCGTAGTACCAACATTTCATTCCACAATTTATGCTGAGAAACTTCGATCACCCATTTGTCTGTCCCATTGCCCCTCGTAATTGAAGAAAATGCAAGAAGCATCAGCACGATAAGGGAAAATACCCCGGCGACTGGGTCGTGAACAGTTTGCAGCTTTTGCCAGACGGTTTTAAATTTGAGGAGCAATCCATCAAGCGAGTCTGCGGTCTGGATGATATGTACACAGACAAGTCACCAATGGCAGAGTCTTCTCGGGAACTCAAGGTCAAGTTTAGCAAGCTGGAAGCAGCGGCTAGTCCCATTATTCGGAAGATAATCGCCTCTCATAAGCGTGGAGACGAGCACGTCAAAGTTACCAGGACACAGCAGACGATATTACGCAAGTTTGTTTATCTACTGAAAAAACGAAACGTAGGTTTCTTCAAGACATATAACTGCCAGAGCATCGATGACTTCAAAGGATGTGACAAGGATCTTTTGAAGGAATTCATGGAAAAACGCAGCATTCAACATCCAATAGATGTATGGTTGCAAGGATTAAGCGCCATCATCGATGTTGATATGAGTGTATCGGCAAATTGGCGAGAAACACTGCAGGCAACCGCTTATTATACACTTGCTGTACATTTCAAGGAACATATCACGGAATTTTGTATGTCCTTTTGTACCGCATCGAGCGAATATGAGGAGTTTATCCTTCCTGACACGGCGAGCACTATTTATGAGGGACTAACTGCTGACTTTCAGGATCAGAAGACTGGAGAACTCCTTTGTCTAGGTCCCAAATTTCACCTCTTCATATGAATCAGTTAGTCCTGAGGCTTCGCAGGAATCGTATGGAGGCGACTGGGTTGATGAAGTCGCTGATGAACTCTTGACTGGAGGATCTTCCGCAGTGACGTCCTCACCACGAAATACAAGAGCAGCTGATCAGGTAAACTCACCAAAGAGAGATGCTGCAATAACGAGGCATCAATAGCGAACTTGATCTCGTTGTTAGCAATCACTAAGAAATTAGTTATCTAAGCTCTCGAAGTTTCTCAACTTGTATGCTGCATTCAGTTCGTTATGCATATCTCTTTACTTAAGTAAAGCGTCATCGAAAAATTGGCTAATAAAGGTTCACATAGACTTGCATATGTACCCATTCTTACTTTATGTGCCTACTTTTGTTTTATTCTTGATTGTTATCCTCCTGGACATCATTCAACTTTCGCTGGGCGGTAATTTAGCTCCCTGAGCTCCGGGTCGTAACACTTGTTCCACTGCGGATGTGTTCGATAATGTGTTTCAATGAGCTCATATACTTGGGTTTCCATATTGCGCACGATCTGCGCCTGCTTCTTTCGCATGATAAATAGGACGTAGTGAAAGTATATAGGATGCAGCGATTCCAGCCTATCCTGTCGTTGTTTAAATTACACTTGCCAGTGCATGATGTGTGCATATACGTAGATAGAAATTGAACTTTAAAGTCAGAGTCTTTTCAACGTTGACCCATAACCGACCACGCGACGCGGGTATGCATTTGACTTGTGCAATTTAAAAGTTTTATACTATAGTATGGTTTGTGAAAAGTAATCTGGGAACGATAACCTTGATGGTCAATACTAACCCTATCGTAACCCTAGTATACGTGGCACGATAGGATACTGAGGAACCAGAGTCCGGATTTGAAACGCTGCTGTTAAAGTGTTGTCTTGCGGGAACGTGTAGTCAAGCACCAATCAGAAATTCAAGTCAGCCCCCTGTCAGAATGGAGTTCATCTCAACACTGGTCCTTTTTCGAATATCAATTCTACCCCCTGTAAAGTGGGGTACGTTAAATCAATTGTACAACAACTGATTTTGGACTATAGGACGAGGTCTTTCGTAGCTTCCAAGGGTCAGAGTCGACCCTCAGCAAAACTCAAGGCTACAACTTGTAAAGTGGGTCAATAAAATCAACTCTACTAGAGTCGATTTTGGATCGCAGGACTAGGGGTCAGCGCACGGACGAAGAGTGTATAATTTAGTAAATTCTTCGCAGTCCTTGATACAGTAGTAGTAGTAGTAGCAATAGTAGAATCAAAACACGCTATCCTTTGACTTAATAACTAATTTTAAAACGCTGTGAACCAAAAACATTGACACTTGTCATGATGCACCATCGCTCCACCATTACGACGGTAGAACGACTTCTCTCCCTGATGCCGCTGCTTCTCGCGCTGCCTCTGGCGCCTTTACTCGAGCCTCCGCCTCCTTCTTAAGTGACTCTTTATATGCATCAATGTTCGAAGAGACGCGATTGCGAAAAGCAGGCCAGTATGTCTCCCTCGCCCATTCACGCAAGACCTGAAGTCCATATACGAGTTTATATATTCCCTCGATAGTATCCGTAGCACCCAAGTCCAGTTTATTCCAGAAAACCGTCTTCTTGCCCTCTCGCGTCGTGATGACAAGAAACCAATTATGCCCTTGGATAATAATGCCTGGGATATAATCCAAAGCCTCGTTGGGTCGAGTGCCAGGTACTGTTATCTCATGGATGAGATTCCACTGTGCTGCTTGCGACACACTCATTTGCAACGTTGCTTTATTCCAGTTTTCGCCGAGCTTCTTAGTCTCAATGCTCACGGCGAGCGGTCTCTCGGCTAGAGGCGTATAGTCCGTGTGGTTGATAGATCCGTCAACCATTCGGTCGCACATGCTGGATATAAGAGTGCTGGAGCCGCTGTGTTTCTGGTCGTAAGCTGGATCGATGTATATGCAGAAATCGACCTTCTTGGCGATTTTGAGAGATGGGAGATAGTCAGGGAGGATAGAGGCAGTTGAGCTGATAGAGATTGTAAGTTTGTGTTGACACCTACGAAGAGGAGGAGGGAACTTACCAGGGCATGTAGCCAACTATTTGCCTAAATACTGAACTGCCAGGGCCTTTCAGAGCAAGTCGTAAAACCGGACCATGAACCCAAGAGTTCCAGGTTGTTTCGGCATGGTCATACCCCTGACACTCGGCAGCAGCCTGGTGGATTTCAGTGACCTCTTCCAGCGAGGGCGTATGACCAAGGACATCTCTATCGCTTGAGAAGTAGAAGTCATCGTCAAGCTCAGCCACGTCCTCATTAGAATGTCCAGCAATGGCATCTCTCACAGACGGCGAGAGCATGCCTCGACCTTTAGCAACCTGTTTCATCTTTTTGATGAACGCCTTGAGACTCGGTGATGGATCTTTGAGAGCCGATAATTCGCGCGTGTCAATACCATCTTCAGCATTCCTTAAGGCTCTGATTTGTTTTTTTGGTGATTGGCTACCTGACTTGGTGGAAGCTGATGACCCAGAGGTAAGTGAATAATTGGACTCTACATCCGGAAGCTGCAGGCGCTTTGCCCTCGGAGTCGCATCTTGGTCCTCCGGTCTTTGGGATTTGCGAGGCATGTCTATATCTGTTGAGTCTGGCGTCAAGGGCCGACAGCGCTTACGCGTTGTTGACGGCGCAAGATCTTTGATGGATGTTTTGGATGACGGGAGGTTATCGAGCCAGTCGGGGATACTGGTTGTCGACATTTTGCGTGTGTGATGATGGGATTTGCTGGTTCAGTTCATTATGATTGAAATGATGGTTGTTGGTCTTTGTTTTGCTGAATTGGCGGGGTAACACTTGCGTTTATTATCAGTGCGCTTTGTTATCGCGATAAGATAAGCATATCGCAAATCACTTCACAGTTTTTCTGAGCCTCGGCAATTTCCGGGCTTGTGCTTGAGATTAAGTGGGTTGAGTATTTGTTAGATTGGTGGCTGGGGGATGGGCTCCACTTCCTTTATTACGATATTACTCTTGTATTCAAGAGAGGGGTTCACCCCTCTCTGACAGATTGAACAAGAATCAAGAGAACAAGTCAATAACATCACAACGTTTGAATCCACACTTAATATGCTCACCCCATCGTACTTACGCGTATCCAACAGTGATTCTTAAAATCTACTTGTTTATAAAGAAAAGGTGGGGCTAAACCCTACTGTACAAAAGTTGAACTAAATCCCGTCGCGTTGTGTGCCAACCCAGACGATTACGAAATTCTTGCGTTTTGCCGTAAAATTGCCTGTAGCTCCTATAATTTTTGTTCGTGCACATTGGTATGGTAATAAGGCATACTCGGTGCTTCTGACTTTCCACTACTATTCCATTCCTACCCTGTTCTACTCTTCCGCCTTCTGCTCCAGAATCAAATATCGTATGATAAAATAAAATAATATAGAACCATCAACAGTATATAATAGCACAGAAAGGGCTAATACGACTCTGGCTCCAATGGCTGTAAAACATGCAAGACCAAGTCCTTTGTTCATTGGGATCTAATCATTTTGCCACACCGTCAATTCCCAAAGCGAATGGCTCCTTTGCCGACGCTATCAATCTAAGAATATTTTTCGAGACGCATTCCCTGCCCGCCTTCGTTTTGAGATCAAACCACTTTGTCGCTGCGACCATCAGTGGCTCCCAATTAGCATGAAACTTTGCTACAGCTTCTATTAGAAGTAATAAGCCTCGCTAGGGAACGCACTCATACCAATTAATTATACCATGGGGCTCGGCGAAACCCTTATGCGCATCCTGAGAAAACCCTGTCGGACATTAGGCTTGTCGCGACTGACAAAAAGCACATTTGTAGCATCATGGAGAAATTCTTTGAACGATGCGTTGCTGTTGTCTAGACCATCGGAAACAAAGGTAGAACCCGATATGGCATGGAGATGCTGCGTGAAAATAGCAATGACATCTGCCCGCGTCGCTCGTGTTGCGGCTATTTCCAAAGCGAGCTCCGGTCTTTGGTAAGGTGTATGGTCATGACGCGACACGATCTGAGAGATGTACGATCGCAGCGCTAAATAGGGGTCTTTGAGGGTTTCGAGATCGGATGTGAAGGAGAAATGCGTGACGGGCGTTTCTATGGTAGGCCAAGGTTGATCAACTACGGGCCTTCCGGGGAGTACGTAAGAGCTTTTGAACGATCTGAGCTGAGAGACTCGTCTTCTCAAACCCCGCAGGTTATTTGTCCCCTGATCATCATAAGACAAGCATGAATCAGTTGATCGGATATCACCTCGACCGTCCGCGCGCCGACAGGGCCGAGCAACTTCACGATTGTCATAACGGCACGTATGTTCTGTAAGTTTCTTTTTGTCGCATATATTGACGTTTCAACTGATGAGTTGTAAGCTATGGTAAAAATAGATATATAGCACAATCCAGATACATAAGCGACGTAAGACTCAATTGGAAGAGCATTTTACTTAAAGGCTGAGATAATAGCGTGCACGTATCTTCATCCCGCCAACTCTCTCCCCCTGAAGATCTAACTAGCAGCTTGATCGCTGTCGCTCAGCAGGCCATTGGCTTAGAATGTTTCACTATTACTTGGAACGCAACTAAATCGACACTTATAAATGAAATCAGCATGTATAAATGCTCAATATAGTGACGCGATACAGACCTCAAAGTTTTAATTGATTCTACACAAAGGTTGTGTAATGGCGGGCGTTTTTTATCACCTGTGTCGCTCCTACCAAGTTTTGTAGCCAGATCAACTGCCGTGTTTCGCCATCACCGGGAACACAGCGAAATGAATTTCCCAAACAATAACTCAATGCCGGATTGGCTATACATTCTTAGTCGATCTCTTCAGCTTCATCAGTGCTTCTTTTCTCACTGAACGACTGGGATGACTCTTACATCTTGGGCCGAAATCTGACTCCGATACCATTAGACAATCCCAAAGATCGCGCGCTTCGATTTCCTCAATTTGGACCCCATTATCTGACAACCTATTTCTTCTTTGACTGAAATAGCGAAAATCAGAGCGACGGGGCGTCGCTCCTCTCCGCCCAGATCTTGCAAGCCGACCCAGCGCTTGCTCAGACAGCCCGGAAGCATCTTCGCAACTTGGATCTTGAAAATTTATCCAACATCCTCACAGCCATCGTGTCCGCGCCGAAGATGAAGTTCAAAAGGCTTCTGTGTGTCGTGGATGCACTCGATGAGACTGCATCTATGACGAAAGCTATCAGCTTCCTCGTCTCAGTCGTATCCGCTTGTGGAATAGTGATAGAGATTTCGGATGGTTCCAGCTCGCCGTCAGGCATATCGAAGAGATATTCTCCAACCTCGTTGCCTATCCCCAAATTCGCCTCGCAGACTACGCGGAACCCATGAAACAAAGCGTTGAGAAGTTTATTCATGACCGCTGTATCAAGTCTCAGGGGCTAAAATGTTTTCCGGACTATATGCGCCATGTCATTGAGCAGGAGATGATAAGGAGGTCCGACAATACTTTCCTTTGGATCGAGGGGATGCTGGGATTGATCAATACTCGCACCAGCGCCACGTTTGACTCCTTTCAATTAACAGTGCGGTCTACCCCAGATAAGCTAAATGGGCTGTATAACATTTCTCTTGAACGCTCGGGGGCGCGTGAGGAGTTGTTGCGTATACTTCCATTACTGCGGCCTCGCTGCGTCCGCTTACACTGGACGAGATCGATGTTGCTCTCGTAGTCCGAACTCAAGACAAATCCGTCAGGCAGGTTCGCAATCGGTGTCATCTCGATATCATATTACACTTATCTACTCTCTGTGGACCGTTCATCAGGATCAGTGACCTCGAGACAGTTTCAATCAGTCACAAGACGGTCACCAAATTCCTATTGCGATCAGCAGATGCACCGAGATCGCCTACTGGAAATGGTATATACCAGTACCAAGGGTGCTTAGGCGTGGCTGAGGTGAACCAGTGTCTGGCTGAGATATGTGTTATGTATCTTATGCTCGATGGTGTGGTGAGCGACGGGTCATTGCCAGCCCATAGCGCAGCTAGGAATAGTACGGACTGTGGTGGCGGGTTCTCTGATGACGAGGGGTGCCTCATGGCTTACAAGGCGTCTCGCATGCTCCATGGACTCGGAACTCCCAGAAGAGGCGCCGGTTTGTTTGACTATGCTGCCATGTACTGGGCCGCACACTGCCAACTAGGCAATATCTCGTATTCCGACGACATAAGTTTTATTAGAGCTGTCGCCCTCTGCGATACGTCTATAAGTACCTTCCATCACTGGTTCCGGTTGTACTGTGATACCGTGAGCAGTGTCAGCAGGATCCCGAAGTCCTCCGAAAATCTCACTCCTCTAAGGATAGCTTCGCCCGTGGGTCTCTTGAATCCTGTGAAAGATTATGGGGCCGATGCCAGTGCCCTTCGTTCTGAGCCGTAAACTGCCATTTCTCGGGCTAGGTGCTCTCCTATACTAAGGAGATAGATGACGGTGAAAATTTAAATGAGTCTATAATGTTAGTTTCAGCGGTGACGATAAGTATAGCGTAGGATCTTTGGTGATTTAGATGATAGTCTGGGATCCCGAGTATTGGCGCGACAATCTACATAGGCACGGTGTTACGATAATACAAGCCGTCAGCGAGAAGGGACAATATAGAGACATATCTAGGCGCGCCCTTAATTTAGCCCTAACTCTATAGGCTACTACTAAATATTCCACCCTCAAGTAGTTTTTACTTCTAGAATACCATGGTCTAAAGTAGAGACGAAATCCTGATTGTGTTCTAGAGTGGATAGCCTGCAGGACTTCACTATCTACTACTGCCGCCTTACAGGGGATATCTCGATAGCGATTTAGAGTACATATATGCTTCTGATTGAGAAGCCATTAACGGGTCGACTATTCCTGTTGCCATTGGTACCCTTATAACCTTTATATTACAGGATCCCTTTTACCACAACCTAGCAAACGTCAAATAGGAGCCCTAGCAGGCCTTTGATAGAAAGTACAATGTGTCGCTTGCTTAGGAAGTCTAATCTGGTAGGTCCTCTTGAGATAAGACTAGCTAAGCGATAAACTTATGTAGTATCTGAAATATAATCCGCGCCTTTATCTCGACTTCTGGCTCAGGCAATATGGGTGAGGGGGAGTGTTCGGAAACCGTGCCTTCTGAGTTCTGCACATCGGAGAAGACGCCAAATTTACTCAAACATTTCAACGCTATTGGGAAGGGTATTGCTACGCAGACAGTTTGTTCGATACCTAAGAATCTCCAGGCTATTCGCCGCCAACTACCGTTTAGAATGTAAGTCTCAACAGCCACTAGGATGATATCCATTTTTGTATTTCAACAACCACAGCAATTACCCAAAATGCCTCGCTTTGGGAAGCACGAGTTTAAGAAACCTATTGCGGATCTCAGTACCCTATTTGAGAACCTTGAGATGTCCAACGATACATGCATTCTCTCAATTCGCGATCTGCGGCTACACTTATGTCATTGACTATCGTTCAAACTTCCTGGCGAGTCATCCGGATTTGGCTTGCTCGACAAGGTCGACGAGGAGCACACACTACCGGATTCTAATTCCGGCTCATAGAGCCGTTAGCAAGCTCTGTTTTAATCATGCCCTCTATTAATACAAATAGCGCCCAGACCTTCAGTATCGTCCGCCTAACACCCTAAAGCAAGTCGTGAGGCTTTATAGATATACAGTCCGGAATAACGAGATCCCCAAGGGTCCCCAGTAGGTCTTGAAGGACTAAGCTTCCCGCAGAAGTATCAGGATTGCGGATATGGAACTTGACTAAGTCATGGCATTTGTGCACGGATCATAACAGTGTCTGATATAGTTCTCAGTGTGTATGACTGTTGCATGGAGGCTGATTATAGAGATATATGTCTGTTATATCAGAGGGTCCGTGAAGCTACTCCTCGAGCTGCAAGCGGCGTCTGATTGCGGCCAGGACTGTATTACTGAGTAGTTATATTTGTTGATGACTGGATTAAGAAGGTTATCCGGACTTAGCTAATGGTGAGTATTTAATAAGGTAGGTGTTGTAAAAGCAGACAGCTAATGCTAAGTATAATTA